>JARGCV010000007.1:54135000-54327500 GCA_034064705.1 Bothrops alternatus | reverse complement strand
AGAGTGGAATTGGCCCGTTCCACTACTGTTTGCCCCTGTGAATTGTAAGGAACGCTGAATTTATGAATAATGTCCCACCGATTGCAGAACTGAGCAAAACCATGACTACAATATACAGGTCCATTATCAGTTTTTAATTCTTTAGGAGTACCCAGAGTGCTAAAAGTTCGAATACAATGATTGATGACATGTTTAGTTGCCTCTCCATGCTGTGGAGTAGCAAGGATGAACCCAGAATATGTATCAATAGTCATATGTATATATTTCCATGGACTACAAGATGCATATTGGGTAACATCCATTTGCCAAATTTGACATGCCTCAAGTCCACAGGGATTCACACCCATTGGAATAGACAGTCCTTGTTGTGAACAGCTGGGACACTGTTGAATGATAGCTGTTGCCTCCCCGGGGGTTATGCCAAATTGTTTAGCCAAAGCCTTGGCTTTTTGATGAAAATAGTTATGACTATCCCAGGGAGTGGGTTGTTGCATAGTCATAACGTGCGTTGCCATATCCGCCTGGGAATTCCCTTCACTGAGAATTCCTGGAAAATTTTGATGACTCCGGATATGTGCAATAAAATAAGGACAATATCTTGTCTCAATAGATTTTTGCAATGTCAAAAATAGTGTCAACAAAGTCTCATCCAAACTAGGAGAGATATAAGCATATGGCAAAAGGGAAACCAAATTATAAACATATAAACTGTCAACAATTATATTAATGTCTTGACAAGGGAATGTTTGAAATGCCAAAATAACTGCAGCAACTTCGGCGCGTTGAGCTGATGATTGTGGTGGAGTGATTTTGGTGCACCATTTTCCTGTAGCCCACCATGCACAGGCGCCATAGACTTTTCCACCATCAGTATAAACTGTGACACCTTCTAAAGGTGTTGGAGATGACAAAGGTTGTAATTTTAGTGGCAGATTTTTCATAGCCATAAATCTATAAATCAAATTATTTAATTTATTTTTAATTATTTTAAATTTTGTATATTTATATGTTTTTTTAAATTTTAGGCTGTACACCGCCCCGAGTCCTTCGGGAGAGGGGCGGTATAGAAATTTGATTAATAAATAATAAATAAATAAATAAATAAATAAATATGATCTGTGGGAGGATGGCATGAAAATTGACCAGGCCAATCACCAATCAATAATTGCAAAACAGAATTATTTTGAACCATAGTTTCCCACAATTTTAAGGAAAATGGGATAAAAATAATTGCAAATTCAATTCCAAAAATCTGGCACCATCGTGTGGCCACGATGTGTAATTTCAGCCAAAATCATAGCTGGAGTGAAAACAATTTCCTGTAGGCTCATTAGATTGAGTAATTGCCACTGTGGGTGGTCGATCAAAAATCACATTCAAATGCACAGGGTGATTGTCAACACACTGATCAGTCCACTGGGTGTTGAGGGCTGTTTGGACTTTCTCAACGACCAATAGCTGGTCGGAGGTCAATGTCACAACATCTGTGGGATTTTTGAGGCCTTTTAATGCCATGAACAAAGGAGAAAGTGTCGAGGTAGAAAGACCTATATATGGCCTTAACCAATTAATATTTCCTAAATATTGTTGTAGTTGAACCAATGTAGGTGCAAGTGGCAAATCAAATTGCACCATTTGGGGCAATGAATGGGCCTGTTGCAATTTGTGTCCCAAATATAAATATGGTGCTGTATTTTGTATTTTTTCAGGGCTAATAACCAATCCTGCCCTGGCCAGTGTGGTTTCCAATTCTTTATATGAAGCCATAATCATGCCTTTTGGCCCTGGGCCGGCAATGAGAATGTCATCCATATAGTGATAAATTTTCCAATTAATATGTAATTTACGAAATTGTTGTAATGCAAGATCCACATACATTTGACACATGGTTGGACTGTTCAGCATGCCTTGAGGTAGCACAGTCCATTGATATCTAGTGGCAGAAGCACTATTATTAATTGATGGCAGGGTAAAGGCAAATAACTTTCTGTCTTCTGGGAATAAAGGAATACTAAAAAAGCAATCCTTTAAGTCTATGATAACAAGGTCCCATGTTTGAGGAATCAAATTTGGATTTGGTAGGCCACACTGTAGGGGCCCCATGGGAACAATAATTTTATTCACTTCTCTAGCTGGATCCATTTGTGCATCCACACCTATAGTTACAGGGTATAAACTTATCATTTCCTCAGCATTCAATTCTCCTGTTTCATAATCATTATGTAATGTTTCCTGAATAAGATTACTTGTTTTGGTCAGAGCTGGAGGATCACACAACTCAACATTGCTAGGGAAAACCTTGCTGTGATTTTTAATTATTAGTGGAGTTTCACTGGCAGGGGGAAGAAGTTGAACTTCATTATAATTCAATGGATTCAGTAATATTTTTAGTAGGAGCTGCTCCTGTGTCTCCAAAGCTTTTAACACTACTCTCCAAGATGCTAAAATAGAAGCGGGGGCCCTAGAATTTGTATGTAACAACTCCCCCACTTTTTTCCAGGTTTCAACTTTAAGGCAGCCTGATTCAGGATAGAAAGGAATGTGTTTCCAAATAAATTCAAGGAGAGATCTTAAATCTCCTGATGTCAGCTTCTTCGCAGTAAAATAAACATAATTCTTCCTGGTTATCTCTGTAAGTTCAGTCAAATGCATTTCTTGCACCTTTGAGAGATCTCCACCCATACTTACGAGGGGTCAGTCCTCGTCCAGCGATGAACTGATGAAGTGCACTTGGCCACGTCCGGGCGGTAAGTATGAGGGTCTAGGGACATATAACCTCTCAGGGTTATCACGTCGGGGTCACCACTTGTTGCGAAAGTGTGTCCGTGGCGTCCCGGCAACCATGATTAATGACAGAGACTGGAGCTCTCTTGGAATGGAAGCCCTGGCAGAAGCCAGGCATCTCCTTTTATTACACATCAAAGGTTTCTTCCCACAAATTGTCACCTTACTGATTTACAGCCAATTACATTCTCCTCCACCCCCCTAGTACAGCTATCAGCTGACAGCCTGTAAGGGGGGGAGAAGGGAAGCCCATCCAGGCAGAGAAGGAGAAAGGATTTCTTAAAGGAGAAATGGACATTTATCACAACATGAGGGAAAGAGAGAGAAAGAGAGAGAGAGAGAAAGAGAGAGAAAGAGAGAGAGAGAGAAAGAGAAAGAGAGAAAGAGTGAGAAAGAGAAAGAGAGAGAGAGGAAAAGAGAGAGAGAGAGAAAGAGAAAGAGAGAGAGAAACAGAGAGAGAAACAGAGAAAGAGAGAGAGAGAGAAAGAGAGAAAGAGAGAGAGAGAAAATGAAAGAGAGAGAGAGAGAAAGAGAGAGAGAGAAAGAGAGTGAGAGACAGAGAAAGAGAAAGAGTGAGAGACAGAGAGAAAGAGAGAGAGAAATAGAGAGAGAGGGGGAAAGAGAGAGAGAGAGAGAAAATAAGAAAAAGACAGAGAGGAAAAGACAGAGACAGAGAGGCAGCGTTCCGGCAGCGGAGGAGTGGCAGCTCCTCCATCTGTCCGGACGGAACTCTGAGGGCCGACGGAGAAGAAGATCGGCCAAAAAAATGGCCGATCGCTCTGCCGCTAGAAACCGCAAGTCAAAAGAACATCTAAGCTTCAGACCCACTGTGGTGAATCCGGGTGAGACCTTTCCTTTTTTTCCCCTCTCTTCGTTTTTTTTGTTTGTTTTTTGCCTGTAAGAACTGTGTTGGAAAGATTTCCCTAGCTTGGAAAGGCAGCTTTTACTCATTGGGGAAGAAAGGCGAACAAAGGAACAAAGTAAAGCTTTAGAAAGTACTTTGGGGTATCAGAAAAACTTTTTAAAAGAACTTTATTATTAGTCTATGTTGTTGGTTTTTTTTTAGTAAATAAAGAAGAATGAAAAGTGAAATGACTTTGGGGGGAAAATGGATTTATTAATTTTTTTAGCTTACTAAGGACATCTACTGGTTAAAAAGTAATATTGCAACTGGAGAGGAGATGATCTTTTTATATGAAAGGTAACTGGATGTTTGAATTTTTTTCTAAAATGGAGCTGTACTCACATTTAAACTGTAAACTTATTCTGGAGAAAATTTATGAGACTAAAGAGGAAATATGTGCTATAATGAAAGAGCTTACTACAGAACTAAGAGCCAGAATCTCTTCCTCAAACTTTAAAACTGACTTTCAGATTGCACCTGATTCTTCTAAACAGACTCTACAAGAAGAGGACTTAACTGAGAACAAAGAGAAATTGACTCTGCCTTATATGCAACTCAGTTATGGTGTTGAGAATCAGGAAAAGCAAAGACTGGGACTTGGAACTCTAAAGCAATGAGACTTTATGCAAAAAAAAAAATCAGAAGGCCAATTCAGAGATCAAGATGGTTCTCACTGATTCAAAAGATATTACAAGCAACAAAGAGAGACTTATCTGTTGGAAAGGAAGCTTTGCTATGGAAACCTACTTGGCATTTGAAAAAACCTAGAATAAGATTTAAAAAAACCCTGAAAGTTAAAGTTTTGAGTAATGGACTAAAGGCAATCTAGAACTATGGACTGACTTAAGGAACAAGATTATAAGTCAGATGTAAGAAAAATGGGATTAATGGAAGATATAAAATTTATCTACATGGAAATTACTGATGATTTATTTGTTTGATGATTAATGAATTGAAATATCTTAAAGTTTGATGTTATCTTGTTAGTTTAAAGTTGATTGATGGTTTATATAGCTTTAGGACAGATTAATACTTTAGCCTAAAAAAGAGATATTGGGAGATAATGGGTTAAAAAGGCAATTTAGATCAATGATTTGATTTTAGGATTAAGATTAAGATTATGAGTTATAAGCAAGAGAAAAAAGGAGTGACTAATGAAATATATATTAAATTTTTTAAGAATGTGTTTGCTCTTTTTTCTTTTCTTTTTTCTTTTTTTGTTTGTTTAGGAAATAGGGTTATTTGTAAGAAAATTATTATGTAATCTTATAAGATGATCTTTGATTGATAAGATTGATGTTATTGGTTACGACAATTTAATTGGATATGAACTGAATTATGTTTAATAGATTGAAAAAAATTAAGATTTGATTTTATCTGTTAGCTATAAGAGATTGATTAGTTGATAGATTAGATATATATAGGATAGATTAATGCTTTATTTTAATTAAGGGATATCAGTGGAAGAAGAATTAAATAAAATTTACAATAAAAAACTAAAGTACTAGAATATATTTGGAAGGAATACCCGAACTGATAGAGTTTGTATTTAAAGTTAATTTGATTATGGTTGCATAATTTTTTTTAAAAGTGTTAGAAACAGGTACAGGTTGATTAAATTTAAACTAGATTGAATTATCTTAAATAAATTATGTTAGTTAAGGGGAAAGAGAGGGAATACTAGAGGTATTGACTGAAGTATGTATAAATGTTTTACTTTTGGATGATTGTTTACCCTAACACCACGGTGTGCTTTGAGCATTTTCTTGTAAAATTTAAAAAACCAATAAAATCTTTGTTAAAAAAAAAAAGAAGTCAGTAGAAGTGACTCCTATCTTACATTTATCCTTCTTTAGTTTAAGGCCTGCTTTTCGAAAATGAAGCAAGACAGCCCTTAATCTCTCTGCTAAATTTTGAGGTGACTCCCCAGCAATGAGGACATCATCAAAGTAGGGACAGACTCCAGGAATACCTCGAAGTGTGCTCTCCATGACACTTTGGAATATGCCAGGGTTACATTTACCCCAAATTGCAGTCTCTTGACCTTGAAGGCCCCCCTGTGAGTTACAATAGTCTGGGCCTCTGCAGCTGCCTCATCAACAGGTAGCTGTTGATAGGCCTGTGCCAGGTCAAGCTTTGCAAAAATGCGCCCCCCCTTGAGGGAAGCCAGAATGTAACTTACCACAGGCACTGGATAAGCATGCTGTTGCAGCGCCTTATTCAGTGTGCACTTGTAATCTGCACATATACATATGTCCCCATTAGCCTTTAGAGGCGTTACTATGGGAGTTTCCCATGGACTTGAATCCACAGGTTCTAGAATGCCCTGCTGGAGCAATTTGTCCAGTTCAGCATCAATCTTGCCTTTGAGGGCAAAAGGTACCCTCCTAGGCTTAACCCTGATGGGTGTGATGGTTGGGTCTAACTGTAGCGAAATTGGAGGCCCCTTGTAGGATCCTAGCTCTGAACTAAACACATCTGCAAACTCCTTGCAGACTTCTGCGAGGCTCAACGTTTGCAAATGGTGCAGCCCAGTTACCTGGATTCCCAGAGCCTCGAACCAATCGAGTCCAATAAGACTCGTACATTCACCCCCAACAACCACCACATCTAGGGGACTCTCAAAATCCTTATGCTGTACTCTAAGGGTGCCTTCCCCCTTAACACACACCATAGAATTCTGAAAATCTGTAAATATTAGATTGGATGGCCTGAGTTTAACTCGAAGGCCACTGCTGCTGCATATCCTTTTGAATGTGTTAATAGAAATAATGGAGAGAGCGGACCCAGTGTCCAACTCCATTGATAAGCGAACCCCTTGCAACCTTCTGTTAATGGAAAGCTTCTTCTTAAGGGGCTTATGTGTCCCTGTCCTTAAAATGCTCCTGCACAATGCGCAGAAACCCACCCCTATGTTGGCTGGGGACCCTGGTACCTTTCAGAAGCAATTCTGCATGAGGTTGGACATTCTGGCGACCCAAACAGACAGATGCGATGTGGCCTTGCCTGTCACACGCTTTGCAAATGGCAGAGCGGAACCTGCAGTCAGCCCACTTGTGGTGTCCTCCGGACCTGAAGCATGGAAGAGATGCTGGGGCCTTGTCCGGACGTTCCTTCTGCCTCCTTTCAGCTGGCTGGTGAAGTCTATCCACCTCTTCTTCAGGATCCGCTTCCGATCCTTCTCGAGCGTCCTCTTGATGGACGGTAGCTGTCTCTGGAGGGCTCCTGGTGAGCCGTAGGGTCTTCACAGCCCCGCCTGCTGCTTCCTCAGCTGTCACCTCTTGTAGCACATCTTGGAAAGAGACATCTTCTTTTGCAAAAATTTTCTGCTGTAAGTCTCTGTTCCTTAAACTGCATACGAAGCAATCTTGCAGCCTCTCTTCCAGATCCTTGAACTCACAAGGTCTGGCTGCTCGCCTTAAGGCTGCAGTAAAATCCATAGTAGATTCACCTGGCCTCTGGTCTCTCTGCTCAAATGCGTGCCTCCAAGCAATAACAGATAACTTTGGCTGGAAGTGTTCCGTTAACATTTTCTTCAAGTCAGTATATGTTACTAACTCCAGAGGTGCAGGAGCCACCAGGTTCTCTGCGATTTCAAAAGCGTCCTGTCCACAAACACACAAAAGAGTTTCAGCCTTCAAGCCATCTTCGCTAATTTGATTTACTCTGAAGTAATTCTCCACCCTTGCAACATAGGAATTCCATCTCTCTGGGTGTGAGACATCAAAATCAGACAAACGACCAATCTTCGCCATCATACTATTACTACCTTCACCACTTGCTCCTCTGCAAACTTCTGTTTGGGGAAAGGGTCCTTTAGCCAAGCTCACCCTCCAGCGACGCTATACTGGCAGGCTGGGACGCTGATTCAGATGCCATCTTCCCTCTTCAGGACTTCCTGGGTAAGTCCTTAAAACTTTCTCTTCAGTTTGCCAAGGATCCCACCTTCATCACCAATGTTAAGTACTCCATTCGCGTGCGAATGATGAATACACATGGCGATGTTAAACAGCTCTTTATTCTTCTTCTAACAACAACAACCCAACAATAGGCAAAAGGCACGCTGGCCTCTTTATGTGGCCAGAGGCCCGGACAAATGGCAAACAAAGTAACAGAGCGTTTTCGCACCTTGCACATGTGCACAAGGCTGGCACCGCTCTGTCTGGTCCTGGGCAACTTTTGGAATGCCCAGGACCAATGCAACATCCTGAGCCTGCTTTTGCAGGCTCAGGACACAGCAATTAGGAAAAGCAATCTTCCCCATTACCAAATTCACTACAAAGATTTGACTACCACCACCAGGCCATCAATACTTATTGAAACGACAGCAGTCAAGCCATGGAGATAGATAAAAGATTAGTGATGTCATTATATCCAGTGTTGGAGCATTCCCAACTTCTCTCCTCAATTAGTTTCCATCCATTGCTTTTTTTCTTGCCTTCAGGTGCTTTGGAAAATAGGTTGATCCCCTCATCTTTGTAGGAACCCCTCAAATATTGGAACACTGTTATCATGCCTCCCCTAGTCCTTCTTTTTACAAAACTAGACATAGGCTGAAAGTTCTAAGAAGAATGCTTTCATTGATAAATATCTGACATTTTCATAGAGGGAGAATATACAATATAACTTTTATTTGTATCTTAGTATATGTTGGAACCACTTTCATTACCTGCTGTTTAATTTATTTTTAACAAAAAAAAGTCTGATCGAATGGTAGCTAAAAATCCTTAAAACAGTGAGAATGGATCTAGAAAAGGGGGATAACCCACAGCTGTTCTGCAGAATTGTGTCAGAAGGTTATGGCTTCCTCAAGTCTAGAATTATTTCCATAAGACAAATTCAGAGAAGAAACGAGGAGAACATTTTAGTTACTACTTATTCATCTTATTGTCCACTGTTACATCTGAGATAAACTAGAATTGAGACAGCATGAATCTAGTGCATTTATATGGGAAAGAACGGAGCATGTGTTGAGTTGTGAAATCCTTCCTAGATGAACACCAGTTTTTATTAGGTTCAGTCTTTCCATGATTCAGCCAAAATGTTCACCTCTTTTTCACTGAAAGAATGACACTATTATTGATCATTTTTTCTCCCAGTATTCTGTTCCGCAATACAGAGCAATATGATTTTACACCTGTTCAAAAGAGCAACTGTGTAGCTCTCCTAATCTTTTAGAACTAAATCAATGGCAGTGATCTTCATAGCCCTGATAAGCCATAGAAAAAACAGATGGCAAATTAGTTTGCAAGGATAGTTTTGTGCAGTATACCGAGAAAGCATTCTGCTGCCCAGAGTATCAACTGAATTGTAACTTCACAATATATGAAGATAGTTACAAGGAACACCTTGGCTCAGCCGCAATACAATCTTGTAGATGCAATGTAATTAGGCAAAGACCTATTATTTAAATCTCCACTGAATTATTTTGAATCTGCTCCTACAAGTTCAGCAGACTTCCTTTCTCTAACAGTCTTTCGCTCATCTTTTTTTTAACACAATAAACAATTTGACTACAAAAGAGCTGATCTGTTTGCATCTGAATGTAAACTTTTGTGTAATATTTCAAATTTAACTTTTGTTAGAAATTCACTAAAATAGTTCCATTTAAGTTGATACAACTGCTAATGTTAAAATGTTTCTGGAAAGCTTGAGACAAAGGAAAACGTGCAAGATTAAAATGAAGGGAAATTAATGGGATAGTGCACATGATTTTCATAATTCCATCAATTTTATTCCTTAAAAAGAGAGACTCGGTTCACTTATCATTGTATTGTAGTTTCCAGTTTTCTCTATAAACTGCATCAAGTTATAATGTGATCAGTTCTGCTGTGGTTCAGTATATTATTTAAAACCAGACATTGTACTTTGTTCAGTGAGCAAAGTGCAAGAATCCAATAGTAATCTAATATAGCCTTTTCTCTGAACTAGTGCTGACTAACCTCAGTAATCTCTAACTGAATCTCTGAAATTCAATGCAGATAATTTCGGTGTTTTGAAATTCTGTCAATGGTAAGCATTTCTTGATTTTCATAGAAAGACACATAGGACATCTGAAATTTTACATTCAGCCAGTGTAATTATGTGACTGGCCTCCCTGGACTATTGTTATTGAAGTACTTCTGGCCTCACCCATTACTCTGAAAAGAACAACCAGTGCTGGTGAGAGGCTTGGCAAAGAAATATAATAAAAAGTGTGAGGGGCTAGTCCTTTATCATAGTAATTTTTATAAAGTTTATAATAGTCATGTTTGAGTACCATTCTGAAAATATTACAATATCACCTACACAATTAATGCAAATTGATCTTTTCCTATTAAAAAACTACATGCTCAATTGTGCCTGTGAATAATACTTACTATGGGGTAGTGTCATTCAAAAACTCATCATCTACAATTCTATTTTCCTACTTTATTCCTATTCAGATTTAGTTATAGAAAAAATGCACACATATATACATACCCCTTTGTGTTTTTTTGTGTTCCAGATACGTCAATTTTGAACAAATGTAAAATCAGATTTATATTTTCCTCAAACTAGTTAAAGTAAAAAAAACAAGGAAGGAAGGATGGAAGGAAGGGAGGGAGGGAGGGAAGGAAATCTGTGTGTAACTTTAATTCTATTTAAAGCATTTTCAACCAGTATGTTTCCTTGTGAGCATCATAAAATTTATACTCAATCTTGCATTGTCAAGATGCAACTTCTGACACTGACTAATTCATTTTATCCTAAATAGATAGTAAGAGCTTTATAACGCAGCCCTAGTTTTGTGTCTATAAAGATTTCGTAAAAATATGTAGCAAACAGATAAAGGAACAGGTGGCAGTAGAGGCTTTTAAGAAAATAAAAGCAGATACCAAAGTCATCAAAACTTTTTAAGTATTCTGTAAAAAATAAAGATGGAAATTGTGCTATTAAGCAATTACTTTGTTCAGATATTGCTATCAGGTTTTCAGGCATTTAAAATTTTCTTCAGTTTTGTAGACTTGAGAATTAGGCTTCAGGCCTGCCCTCAGCTGTGGAAACTCAGGGCTGTATGCAACTTTGAGCCAGTCATCCTCTCTCCGTCTAAAAAAATGAAGGAAACTCCCAGGCAATCTGATTTGAGCTCATGGAGGATCGGCAGGGTAGAATTCTAAGACTAAACTTGCACAGGGATGATGAAGGCAATTCTCAGGGACTGTCCAGTTTCTGAAAAATCCCTGGCCAGGTAGGATGTGTCCATCCAGCTGCCTCCATTGTTTGTAGAATTTCTGATTGTAATAAAGACCAGGAATGTATTTGCATTTCAAACAAAATAAATAGCTTGAAATAAAAGTAACTGAGCAATCTTTATGACCAAATTTTTCAGAGAATTGACACGCATTACAAATTTCAGTATTAGCAGACTTTATTTCAAGCTCAGAGCTCCTTTTTCCTCCTGCTCCAGACTGGTATTCTTCATTTCTTTCTTTCTTTTCTCAACAAAGCCTGGATCCTATCCATTTTCAAAAGACCTTCTCTCATAGGAGCTGTCTGCAGAACCCAGTATCTACCAAACTGTATTTAAAGGAACTACACCCATTACCTACTTTTGCCAGAATCTTTTCAATCCTGCCAAGAATTTAATAGTGGAGTAAAAGGGGAGCATCACCACACAGAAAAGGAGAGTAGGCAAGGTGGGTAGAACTGAGATGTAGCTGTCCTGTTCCTTGAGACTGGTAGGGACATGGCAGACATGTTTTAAAAGTTTTATGGGCAAGGTATAGTGTATGGGTATTTAAATTCATTATTCCCTGTCTACTGTGATACCAGGAATGATTAGGGCTGAGAAATAAATGCCTAAGACTAAAAAATGGAGAACTGGAGATAAGGTAAGAGAGGAAGTTGTCTTAGATCTTGTGTGCTTCACTTTTTCCTTACACATGAATTGGGCTGATACATGAACAAACAAATGTTGTTTCTATTATTGTGGTTGATTTGAGCATCAGCTGTAAAAAAAAAATTGGCCCAAGAGATATATTTTTTTTTAACTGAAGAAGGTTTGGTACATGACTTGTTATTTTATAGAAGTTAAGGACACAGTTAACCTTCTTTATTAATTGAACTTGTCCTTGGAGGACCTTAAAACTGTCTGTTATGACTATGATGTACAGATTAGTAAGCACAGGAAATATAATTTGTAAACAGCCCTCTGCTCTACAATACATAATACTAAAAATGCATGCCGTCACTTTATGACAGTGAATAGAGATTGTCTAGGAAGATCAGACTTGTGCACTTTGTCTACTGGATAAAATCAGGATTAAAGTTGCTGCAGAGAATGAATGCTGTTCCTTAGGAAAAACACACTTCTATGATGCATTTACATTCTGAATATAAATGGGGGGGACCAGATTTCCCAAGCCACTAATAAAAATTGTGCTTAGCCACATGTTTGAAAACTTCAGAGGCACACTTTTAAAACAAAGAATAACAATGCCCAAGCCCATGAGGCTTGAAGACTTTTTCTGGCTCCTGAACTGCAGGGAGTAAGAAAAGACTCTTGTTTTTAAAAGCTGTATGAAACTTTTCACTAGAAAAGCAGAAATATCTTATTGAGAGAAGTGTACTACTTTTGCCTTATTGTTTGCTTGACTAACATCTACAAAGCTGCTTTATATTATTTGCTGCTCAACAACTGTCTTCCTTGACCAGCAACAATTCTCCAGAGTGTTAAGCACAGCTCCTCTGATGCAGTACTATGTGAAATCCTTTCAATAAAATTTGAAACTTTGGACTGAATCTCATATATTCACTATGAAAAATATGGGGTTCTATTACAGATCTTAGCCATTTAAGATAACATGAACATCATAAGATGCTTTTGCTCTGAACATTATAATTCAGTTGTGATGATCACATGCTTTCTCTTATATTTTTAGCCTTACTTTTTTGTTCTGTAGGTTCAGGAAATGTTAAGATCAGGAATCTACTGGGGATATCAAGGGGAAATGTCTTCAGTAGTTGGCGGAGGCTGCCACTGAAATAGAAGAGAAAGGCCAAAACTTTGATGAATATTAATAGCTCTCTATAAAAATTAAAGAGTACCCCTCTATCCCCCCTCCTTTTTTTAACCAAGAGATGGAAGGATGTTCCACTGGTTAATTCTTTCTACTCCTGATTTTTTCCCCATCTTAATTTTAATTTGGCACATTTCATATTAATAGTCTGAGATTTTACACTGACTAATTTGTACAGATATATCAATTTTACATGTGGTAGAGCATGGGCAAGTAGCAGCTAGACAGATAGCTATCTTAAATGGTTTAATTTCAAGGCTAGCTCTTGTTTCTATGATTTTATGTACCAGTCCAGATGTTTACATTTTACCTCTAAGAAATTTTCCGTCATTTATTTTTAAAATTAAGCATTTTGCTTTTATTTATCTGTTTTATTATTGTAGCTTCTTTGCTGTATCAATCACATGCATTTGTGTGCATAAATATCCCTCACATACATATTTCTGTGTTTTTCTTGATTAAGCAAGCTGTGTCACAATACTCAGTGGAGTCTACTTTCCATTGTTATCTTGTGCTTTGAGCCAACTGTGCAGAATTCTGTATTCTGCTTTAAAATTGAATTTAAAGGATTTTTTTCCCCAAGCCCTGTTTTCTTCATTCTGGAAAATTGATGGCAAAACAAGTATAATATTTAAACTCTTGAGGTTTTCTTGGTGGTGTTGTTCTTTTATTAATCCTAGGCTTAAATCCCTACTGAATGCCTTTGCCTCTACTTCACAAACAAAACCAGAAAAATTGAAGAAAGCAGCCTGGCTTCCCAATTTGCCATGACTGAATTCCCAGTCAGCGTGTACAGTAGGCTCCAGACACCAGGAAAGCATCAGACTAGAGAAGATTAGTATAGACCAATCTGATATGGAATACAGCTATAATAATCTGTCTTAAAAATTGACTTGGGGGACCAAGTGATACTACACAGCCACAGAATCAGATTCCCAAATAGTAATCAATTGAGCAAAGAAAGACAAACAAGATTTTCTTCTAACTAACTACATTTTCCTCTGATTTAACTTGCAACCACTTTTAAGGGGGCAAAGAAACTCTTCTCTGAAAATGGTGCCTGAGAAAGAGATGAGGCATTTGTCTTCTTATTCAGTCCTTCCTCAATTTCCTAGTACTGAGCTGCTTATTTGGAAAATATGAAAAAAAAAACTGGACCAGTGTCTGCAGATGACTTACAGAACTTTCTGTGAGCTACAGAGTGATTGAAATTCTAGGAAGCTCCTGTTTAGATTATTGAAAACCAAAAGCTGTCAGCTCCAGCATTATGGATGAAGCCCACAAATGAGAGTTCAGCTCTTTCTCTGTTACTATTGTTGCCAATTTACTTTTGAGTTTACAATCCATAAATAAGGTGGATATTTACAGCTGAAAAAGTTCCTTACAAGCTATTTGTGTTTACATATGTAAATATTTTAATGCATTGGGTTAAAAGGTTTAATTGAGAGAAACAAGCTAAGGTTTGCTCATTTGTATATATTCATTTCACCTGTGCTAATTGAAAACTACTCATTATTTTGACACAGAAGGCAAAGATAAAAGTAGCAAATGAATACTTCAGTAGGAAAATAACATGAGATAGGAAATATATTTTGGTGTCTTTACATGCAAAACTATATGATGTTTCTTTAGATTTGGTTTGCTGCATTGTGGCTTGTTCAATAAAACATGATGAAGCAAATTTTAAATTTAATATGGTGCAAGGAAGCAGGAGAGTGAAAGCTTTGTTGTAATCAGAAATTAGCCTTCTATCGGAAAGCCTTATTGGGGCAGACTACAAAAAACACTTCACAGTTGCATTACACAACACACAAGCTGTAGTGCTCCATTCCTATCAATTCTCTTGGTTGATGGACTAGTTCAGTGTTTCTCAACCTTGACAATTTTAAGGCATGTGGACTTCAACTCCCAGAATTCCACAGCCAGAATTCTGGAAGTTGAAGTCCACATGCCTTAAAATTGTCAAGGTTGAGAAACACTGGACTAGTTCAATGTTTCTCAACCTGAGCAATTTGAAGATGTATAGATTTCAACTCTAAGAAATCTTCAGCCAGCATTCTGCCTGGAAAATTCTGCCAGCTGAAGTCCACTATCTTCAGGATGTCCAGATTGAAAAACACTGGAATAGAGCTAGATGCTAGATCAGGGGTTCTCAACCTTGGTAACTTTTAAGACTTGTGGACTTCAACTCCCAGAATTCCTTAGCCAGCTTTGCTGGCTGAGGAATTCTGGGAATTGAAGTCCACAAGTCTTAAAGTTGCCAAGGTTGAGAACCCCTGTGCTAGATGGACTAATGCTATGAGACCATGTTACTCCAGTGTTCCACTAGTTAATAAAGCTGAATGACTATTATACTCCAAGAAGGGAGTATAAAACCAAGCCTAATAGTTAAAAAGTGGGTGTTGCCTATAGCCTACCAAGCCAATTGACTATGGAGCTCAGTGGCCAACTTTGAGCCAGGTATACAATCTCTGGAAAACATAATTATTACTAAGAAATCAAGCTGTATCCAATAAGATTTCCTATAGTTGTCCATTCTCTCATTTACCATATTATTTTCAGAGAAAACTGTGAAACTAAGGCAGAGCTGAAAAACACAGTGAGAGAGAGTTGCTAGCATCTTTTTTATTTCCTTTTGATATAAGCGAAAGGAGTGAGTCTGCTTGTTATTTCAAGGAGTAATGGAATTTTGTGGCGAGGCTTTGAACCTGGTGATGGGCACATTTGAAATGAAAAGCAATGAGCGTGGATTGGCTCCTGCTCACAACTGAATAGAAGCTACTGGCTAGCTCACAATGAGAAACAATTGGCTGAAGATGCTTCATCTTCACAAACATACAGGCACTGTCACTTTGGAGACTTCTTCCACCTGCAGATAGAGAGGGAAAAATGCAAATTTGATTGAAAGATTTCTAGAAAAATGTATGTGGTGTGTTCAATGTAATATAAGTTATGAAATATAAATTCTAATTCAAATCAATCATTAACATCATGGATTACTTTAAAAAATAACAGTTTTTAGATATGCAGCCTTAAGAATATAAGAACCACCAGGTATGTGAATATCTGGATTTTAGAACATAAATTAAAATAATTTGCCTGTGAGAGTTAGTTCTCACACATTCAAAGAAAAATAATATGACTGCAGATCTAACCATTGTGGAGACAGAAGATAAGAGATTCAAACATGTTTGAATATTGATTCTATAAATAGAGCTTACTCTTAAGCATTGCTGACACTGGAATGCTTTATTTATATGATTGATTTGATTTCTATAGCTGCCACTTCAACAGGTAACTCTGAGTGGTGTACATCATTTATTATGGTTTCCTCTACTAATATCTTCAATATAAATTACATATCAGCTTGCCTAATTAGTTCCAGTCCTGTTTACCTGCTGAAGACTTATGCAATCAAAGGTAGAAGGGAACTGAATATTAGCTCACCAACGTACAGCATCACTTTTTTCAGTTTTGTAAATTCTAGGACAGCCTGATAGATACTTATTTCTGGAAATTTTTCCCAGCTATACGCTGGCAAAGGTAAATGTCCCATCACTGAAAAACAGAAGTAATTTGGGTATAGCAAATACAAAACCAGTCCCCCATTGCTGCTAGGAAAAAAAATTGCTCCATTGCAGACCCTACTTCTTAAAGTTATTTGGTTCTAAGAGATTTTATATTTTTTTCCTGGCTTTAAAAAAAAACAAATTAAGTCCTTTAGGAGAAAGGAAGATTGCATCTTATTGTTTTCTGTCTACAAAAAACTTTGATTCTGCAAGAACATCCATGAATAAAAGGTGGAATTGAATTTCACTCATTTCTTCTGCCCTCCCAGCCCCCACTGAATCCAGCACCACTTAAGGGCCATCAGCACTGACAAAAAAAACCTTTATTATCAGTATTTGCAAATGGCAGCTTCACTTGCAACAGCTTACATCCTGCAACAACACCATTAACACCAACTTCTGCCTAGCCCATGTCCTTGGGAAGGACTTGATAGTGGATAAAAATGCCAAATCAAGCCTAAACATCTGGCTGACTATGCAATCAACTATAATAATAGTGATTTATTCAACTTGTGTGCTGCCCAACTCCAATGACTCTGAGCAGCTGTATGCATATTTTTAACACCTATATTTTGGTTTAACAACAAATGAGGGGGGAAGCAAAAATTCAATAGCTAGCATGTTTTAAAATGTCTGAGAATAAAAGCAATACGGAGTGGGGAAAAACTAAAGTTTCAATCAGCTACAAATACTAAATGAATGCATTGCATGAATAACTTCTAGGCATAATTAAAAATTAAGGGACAAGTGGAGAAGGTGCATGGATATCATTAACTACCAGAACTTCCAATATAGCACCTAAGTTATTTAAGCCTGAAACTGAATCCCAAACCTTAAAAGCTATTTCCCCATCTCCCTGAGCTTCCTAATAGTGGAGTTTTATTTTGGTTTATTCAGTGAGACCAACCCCATTGTAAATGTATGGAGAACAGCTATCTGAGCTCCCAGCAACATCCCAGGTTGTCCTACAGGAACTTTGCTTTAAGGCTGGGGAAGGAAAAGAGGCTTTTTATCCAGGCAGCGGCCTAGAAGACAGGTTGCCCTGGGTTTAGGTGAAAGCTGCCAAGTGATATCTAGAACTGAGACTGAAAATTACTTCAGATAAAAACAAAAACAGCTGATAAAAAAGAATGGTGTTGGATCTCTGTGGGAAAATGCATAGAAAATAAAGAGGTGATAAAATAAGACAGAATACATGTTGGAACCTATTCAATCTTTTTCATGATCTAGAAACAAAACCTAGGAAGAATGCCCAAGAAATATTTAAAAGAAAGAAGACAGGGTTCCAAAGAAATAACATGCAACATAAAAAGACCATTTGGGATCCAAAAGGTCTGGCAAAAACAGTCTTTTGCTAGCAAAAAACACAAAAAAAGTGGCCCTATCAGAGAAAAATGAAGTGAACAAGTGAGCTTCTACCTGATACAATATTTTTTGATCCCTCAGCACCTTTATATTTTTTTACATTCATCTATTTCTTTCTCCCCATATTTTCACAAAAATCCTGTTGCAGTGAATGAGTGGTAAGGGAAAAGCAGAAGCCTGTAAAAATGCTTTCCATTGTTTTGTTCATATCTGATGGAAAGAGGATCACCAGAGGTTGTATACATTGGGAGAATTGGATGGAGAGAGACTACATCTTCTCTGTGAATGAAAGCCTCAGCGATTCCTGCAAATAAAACAACAACCCTTCATTTAGCTGAAATTCCTGCCTTTCCCTGAGTTTCTTGAATAAGAAATGTAGAAATGATAATTTAAGTGCACAGATGAGTGATAATACCATTTTGAAAATTGGTGATTATAAGCCCATTACATTTGGTATATACCTCAATCTATCTGAACCAAATCGATATGTAATGTCTTTTTGTGCACTTAAGGAGCAGTGCTACAAAAACGTTAGGTGCCATCAGAATAAAAACCATTTCTTGCACTGTATAATCAATTTTCTGTAAATAAATAATATTCTTCTGCTACTATTCAAATAACTTGTAAGTGCAGAAAATAAACCATCGCCACCATTATGAAGATGAGAAGGAAGTCATCTTATATGCTAGAATCAGAGTAGAAATCAAATAAAGTAGCTTGTGTATTGGGTTTGATGCATTCTTATCTCTTGTGAATAAACTCTGCTTTGGAACATGCTGATAAAAGCATGTGGGATTGCATTTTTTAGAATGGAAGCCTAAATATGTTTGCTAAGACATTCATTGTAGTATTATCACTGGGATTTATCCCCTAGTAAGCCTGTTTAGGATTACATCTTTGCAGAATAATAGCTTGGAGCCCTACTTAGTAGTAAATCCAGCTGAATTCAATTGGTTTTCCTTTGAAGTGGGTGAGTCCTCAGGTTTCATGGGTGCTTGAACATTATGTTTCACCAGACACTAAAAATGTGGAAAGTAATAAGTTATAGTAGTTTATATTGAAAAAAGCTATAGGAAGAAAACGAATAAGTTTCTAATAGTTTCTTCTTTACATTAGATCAGCAGTTCTCAACCTATGGGTCGTGACTCCATTTGGGGTCGAACGACCGTTTGGCGGGGGTCGCCGGACACCGCAGTCCACCATTTTGGTTTTTTTTCTCCTGTCGCGCACGCGCTGCGCATGCGCGGTTCGGCCTGTCACGGTCCGCCATTTTGTTTTGTTTTTTTCTTCGTCGCACACGCGCCGCGCATGCGCGGTTCGGGCCGTCGTGCACACGCCGCGCATGCGTGGATCGGCCTGTTGCATGTGCATGTGCGGATCGGCCCATTGCGTGCACGCCACGCATGCGTGGACCAGCCCGTTGCACGCGCGTGTCGGGGTCGCACCGCGCATGGGCGGCGCAAGTGGGGTCTCAACCTGAAAAAGGTTGAGAACCACTGCATTAGATGTTCAATTCGTATTGGATCACAGTTCTAACTGTTCCTGGCTGCTAACATACTGCATGAAGTTTATGAGCCTAGCAACCTAAACATCATTCTAGACTGTGGTAGGTTGCTTATTGCTGGCCATCAGAAGTTGCAACATTTGGGTAGTGTTCTGCTGTTTATGCATTATATTGCAATCTATCTTTAAGTAGATTTTACAGATTCCTTGTTGGGTCTGCTGACTAATGATTTCAATCATGGTTTATCACTGATCATCTATGTCCGTGGTGGCGAACCTATGGCACGTGTGCCACAGGTGGCACACAGAGCCCTCTCTGTGTGCCACCAGTCCTAGGCCTTCATCGCCCCAGTCCTAGGCCTTCAGCTGGGTTTTATAAAACCTTTTCGCTTTCGACCTCCACTGCCATGTGCAAAAAAAGAAGGTTCAATCAATCAATCAATTTCAACTTCTTGCGAGAAAAAAAAGATCTCACTAAGTCAGAATTGATTGATTGAACTTTTTAGTTCCACCCAGTCTGCCGTTACCACCATAGCCACGCCCACCCAATGGGCCATGCCCACCCAGCACCCAACAATACATAAGTGGGTTTTGGGTTGCAGTTTGGGCACTCAATCTTTAAAAGGTTCGCCATCACTGATCTATGTTATATGTGTTTTGATTGCTTTTTAATATGCTCCTTTTATTTGAGAACAATATTTTTATATTGGTCTATGACAATGTTTATTAGTAAATTTATATCACTTTTATTTTGTATAACCTAAGGTGGAGTATTTAATGCCCCTTTTTCCTATTTTTTTCCACAACAATAATCCTGTGAGGGGGATTAAGGTTGAGAGTGATTGGCCCAAAGTCATCCAAGTGGCTTTCATTTCTGAAAGGACTACAACTTACAGTCTCCAGCACCTAAATTGTCTTCTATTTGAATATTTCAATTTTTTTACATTAAACTGTATAACCATCCACCATGGGGAAATTCATATATCTTCACATCATCTATCTGAATTCTAGCTATCCATTTAGGAACCACTTCTACACATCCTTCCCCATATTATTACTAAGTACACATACTACAACCACATTAGAAAACACTGAAAGTAGAAATAGGGAACTAATCCATACAGCAGTAAAGTTTTGCCTGGGACAAACTCTTTCACAACGTTCCAAATAAGTGTAGCTGGATTTGTTCATGGTCAAATTGCTACAGTTTATTGAGCTGTTGATTCTCTCCTTTGCCATTCTCTATTATTTTAATTTCTTTAATCTGTGGCTGGCATGTTGGAATTCCCCAAATCTGCATGATAATATTCACAGAATGGCAAAATCCAATAAATAGCTGTGACAAAAAAAGTCTACAGGTAGTCCTTGACTTACGGCCACAATTGAGCCCAAAAATTCTGTTGCTAAGTGAGACAGTTGCTAAATGAATTCTGCCCTATTTTTCAACCTTTCCTGCCACAGCTGTTAAGTGAATCAATGCAGTTGTTAAGTTAGTAACATGGTTGTTAAGTGAATCTGGCTTCCCCATTGATTTTGCTTGTCAGAAGGTTGCAAAAAGTGATCATATAACCCCAGGACACTGTGATCGTCATAAATATGAGCCAATTGCCAAGCATCTGAGTTTTGATCATATGATCATGGGCATGCTGCATTGGTCATAAGTATGAAAACTGGACATAAGTCATCTTTTTCAGTACTGTTGTAGCTTTGAACGGCCACTGAACGAATGGTTGTTAAGTCGAGGGCTACTTGCATTACCTTTAGTAAAACTAAAGTACAGTAGGTAGTCTTGCTTGGAAGTTTCTCATTCATCTGAGAAGTCTGGATCCAGAATTTCAACTCTAGTTTGGAGAGTTTCTCATTCTTCACTATTCTCAAACTACAAATATAGTAGAATACTGTCATTGCTAGAGTGAGGAATTCTGTGTGCATCCTCAACAGAAAATCCTGAAAAAGTTAAACTGAAAAGGAGAAATGAAATATTTCAAGACTAACAAAGAATGTACAACTAAATAAATTTAGTTTGTGGCTATTATTGTTAGCATTATTACTCAGAGAGAAGCTGCAGTACTTGATGTGGAACTACTACAATGTTTTAAATCATTGTCTGAACCTGATATCTGCAGGCAAAATAATAACTGATTAGTTAAATTAAACATTAAAGAAATAGCCATACAGCCGGGCACAATGAGATAAGGAGAGAGAATGGGATGTCAATCACAGAAAATATTCTTACAGCAGGGAGGGAAAAAAACCCCATGCCTACTGCAAAATCAGCATTTAAAGCATAAGCTACTATGGTATGCAACCTAATAAAGCTCATGCTATTTTTAGACAGTTGCTGCAGTGTCACCCAACATTTGGTTCAAATACAAGCTCATTTATATTACAATATAAAGTTTTACGTCATTGGCCTTTGAACGCCTTGTTTCAATTGTTGGCCCAGAATATCATAGAAACTTTATCATCTTTTATGAGACCAAATTATACATGCTCTAATCATCTTTTATCACCATTGCAAAGCACAAATAAAAGGACTGGGGGATTTGGTGCAGGCAGATTGGAAGAATGTTTTTTTTTTATGGTGAACTACAAAGGTAAATAAAATTAAAGCCTTGAGGCTTGTATTTCGGGAGCATTTGTGTGTCTATTCTGATCCATCAGTAGATATATAATTTCAAGAATAACAATTGGTACAGTAGATTTATGAATCGGCTTTTGGCCAATCATTGTTTTGCATAGAGAAGGACATCATTCATAGAGAAGTATGAATGGTCACTGGAGGCAAGACTTACTGCCCCCTAATATTTTATCTTTATTGCCAGAAAACAATATTTTCCACCATTTTCCTTTCCATATGAAACTTTGGGGGATTAACAGGTGTTTCTCCTTTCTTCATGTTCCCCAAGCATAGCATGAACACTGGTAGTTGCTTGTTTATTTGTTCACTACAAATGGTGAATTACTTCACAATGTGGAAACTTCACCTACCAATTACATTTCATGCAGCAACTCACAGTAGGAATGCAGTTGTGGGGGGTTGAGAAAACCCACATCACACAGCAACAGACCAAAGGCAAGTTCTCCTTTACAAGAAATTCATCTGCTTTTCCCCCCCAAGGACAGTGTTTCTTCTGAGAAATAAGACTGACCATGAGGAAATTCTCTTAAAGAAGATTGCTCACATCCTAGGAATAGAAATTAGCAAATTTATTCCTAAAATTAAGAATAATAAGAATTTCTATTGCCCAATATATAACTAACTGCATTTATAATCCTTCAAGTCCAGTGTTTAAAGTATGCTCTGCAGACCTCTCCGGTGAGGCCTCTCAGGGGTCTGCAGAATCAAATTTACTTTCCAGATATTGAAGGTATTTACCCCAAAAATAATAAAACAATGTCATCCTTAATACATTTTTCTAAAATAGATTTTTCATGAAAAATATTAATGTTTATATGTAATGAGTTTAATATTGTTATTTTTACATGATTCAATAAATAAATAAATATTATACACATTAGGCAAATTTAATTTTTAATACAGTAAATATGACCTATACAAGCAAAAGCTCTTTTGGAGTCCTCCATCATTTTTAAAAGTAAAGAAAGGGACCCGGAAGGAAAAAAAAGTTTAAGAAACTTGCCAAGGGCTAGGTAATCTATCTTATTTTGTAGACTCAAAAAGTTCTACTTTGTTAAAGCCCTGGGTAGGCTGCCATCATACATAATTAGTGACTGTATTTGGCTCTTTTCTCATGAAGGTTTAATATGTGAATAGTTTATCAGCTGATCGGCTTATTTAGCTATTTGTTGTATGTACAAGCTACTGGTTGCAGACATGTTGAACACAGGAAAGGTTAAAATTGGCATTCCACATCATTCCCCATACTCTTCTATGCTGCATTTGTCTGTGGCATGGCCAAATAAATAATTTATTTATTTACTTGTATCCTGGTTTTATTATTTTTATAAATAACTTAAGGCAGTGAACATATTTATTTTCCCCACAACAAGAACCCTAGAAGGTGAGTTAGGCTGAGAGAGAGAGAGTGACTGGCCCAAAGCCACCCAGCCAGCCTAAAGCAGGACTAGAACTCAAGGTAATACTGATAGCACTTAGACTTCTTCATACCTCTTTGCAACACTCTCTAACGGTTCAGGGTCTCCCACTTCCTTAATCACTAGACTAAACTGGCTAGACCAGTGATGGTGAACCTATGGCATGCGTGCCAGAGGCTGCACTCGGAGCCCTCTCTGTGGGCACGCGTGCTGTTGCCCCAGCCCTGACTCCCCCCATGGCCCCCTCCTACCAGCAGCCCCTGGAGGACAATTGTCCCAGGTGTGGCCTGTGCGGAACAGTGCAGCCAAGGACATGGTAGCCGGGCAGCAGGGACAAGACTCTGCCCTCATGCCCTGTCACACACAGATGATGCTCCGGGGCACAGGCAGAGGGCATGGCCACCATGGCATTGCAGGGCTGCCTGGGCAATCTGCAGTGGCCATGGAGGTGGTGGGTGGCCCTGTGGGTGGGCAGGGTTGGGGCAGAGTGGGGTGGAGTGGGTGGGGCAGGGGTGGAGCGGGGGAGGGCTGGGGGCGGGGCAGTTTTTGGGCACTCAATCTCTAAAAGGTTCGCCATCATTGGGCTAGACCAAATGTAGTTGAATAGCAAAGCCCCCCCCCCATGGTATTGTCCAGGATGAATGGCACTGGAACACTATGGTGCCATAGACTTTTCAAGAAGCAGGTAGATCCCAGGAGCAAGGAAGTAAGAGAAAGACTGAGTTCCTACTAATGGGCAGCCAGTTGTTACATGACAAAAATAACTGCATAGTCTTCCGAGCAAATATTCAGAGTAAATCAGTTCCTTCTGCAAAGATGCCCCTTGGGGTTATGGGTGCACGTATGTAGTGCCAATCCCAGATTGCCCTTAGAAAGAAGCATTACATATGTTAAGATTTTGTCAATCTTATTCTGCCATATTCCCCTCTGGCATTACAGTGAACCCAAAGATCTTTGGTTTGAGGATTGTTTAAACTCCTGGATTTATACCAGTTCTTGTAACTGTTATAGTCAGGATGAGACAAAGCGGAGAAATTTGACATTTAGCTGCAACAGTTCAGTTAAGAAAAGAAAGGGTTGACTATACAAGCATAAGGCAGCTATGAGTTCAAACAAACATAGTACAATGCCTTTTTATATAATGCCACACTTGAAAGACTTTTATAAGAAGTAAATACTTTTGTCAGGATTGGGATGCATCTAAAATGAGTCAGGAAACTTAATGCAGTAATTTGCATGGATAGAATAAACAGCCTTTGATCAAGCTGTATTGCAATTATAATTGATTTCATTTTTATCACTTTCTGCAGCCAGAATGGTTCTCTGAAATAATGCACTACCAAATAAAGAATGTACATTAAAAAAGGTTGTATTTTGTACAAAATATGCAAACATCTACATCTGCTGCTATGTGATGGTTGTACTTTCACAACTGTTTGAATTACAATTATAATTGTAGGAATTTAAATCTTTCTTCAATTATACATGTCCAGATTTTTATATAAGCTGAATTTTAATTGAAGGGTCTTTTTTCAGTCATAACATATATAACGATTGCTTTGTACATGAAAAATAATAATTTAAAAGATAAAGGCTCCCCTGTATAGTCATGTCCAATTCTAGGGGGCAGTGCTCACCTCCATTTCCTAACCGAAGAAACCAACATTGTCTGAAGACATCATGTGGCCAGCATGACTATAGCCCAAGGTGCACAGAACACAAAGTGGTACCTATTTATCTACTTGCATTTGCATGCTTTCCAACTGCTAGATTGGCAGAAGCTGGGGCAAGAACAGGAACTCACCCCATCACACATTACTTGGATCTCGAATTGCCAACCTTCTGGTTGACAAGCTCAGTGTCTTAACCCCTAGGCCACTGTGATTTTTGGCAAGATTTCTAAATTGGCTTGCCATTGCTTGCTTGCTAGGACTGAGAGAGAGTGACAGGCCTAAGTCACCAAGCTGGCTTTGTTCTCAATGCAGGACTAGAACTCGTGGTTCTCCTGGTTTCTAGCCAGAAGTTGAAACTATTGTTTCTCTTTCTAGCCTACTACCTTAACATTCACTGGGAATATGAGGGATATTTAGTCCTATACTGATTCTAAAATTCTGTAGGTAATTGCTGGCTTCCCCATTATGCAGAAATAAATCAGTGGAATAATATATGGTGGCACATCTTTGGTTAATGTGCTAAATTACTACCTGTTGCCAAGACTACCCCAGGTAAGTCTAAACAGGCTTTGAAGGGGATCCATATAATTCTGAAGGTGCAGAATCTAAAATTGATTTAATTATTGTTCCTTTTGCTTTAGCACCCTAATTTGAGCTCTTATGTATGCGTGTGGAAACTCCCAACAAAATAGCAAAAATCCAGATACAGAAACACCTGTATGATAAGAGAGGTAGGTATGAATTACTCACATTCTTAATTGATCCACTTTATTTTAAAAAAAGCTTTTATTACCTCTAATCTCTCTTCCTCCAAGGAAGTTTTTTTTTAAAAAAATGCAGTTTTTTTTATCATAGCTCAGCATAGAGAAATGTAAACACAATTAGCACTTCATGCCTTAATTATATAATTGTATAACAAATCTCAAAGCTTACTGTTAGAAAATAACCATTAATATTCTCTAGCACCCTACTGAGACTGTTACAGGTTATTGCTAAAGGTTTCAGACACCCTGGTGAAAGTCTCCACAAGTCTGATGGAAAATACAGCTGCCAAACTAGATAATAGCAGGTACATTATTTCTTACAAAAGGCAGCAGAGGCCTATAAGGCTCAGGCCAATAGGAAACAGGCTCCCCAAAAGCCCTTTCAGATGAGAGATATGATGTACCTGTCCAGCAAGTACCTGCGCCTGAAAATACCCTGCAAAAAGCTAGGCCCAAAGTTCATAGGTCCATTCCCGATTGTACAGGTCATCAACCCAGTCGCTGTGAAACTAAAGCTACCCCGTCTCTTGGGGAGGGTGCACCCAGTATTTCACTGCAGTTTACTGAAGCCAGTGGAAGAGTCCTCCTTTCGGTCCATCAGGCAGGCATCAGGTCCTATCACAGAGGACCAATACGCGATTGACAAGGTGCTAGATTCCTGAATCCGCCAGGGTCGCTTGCAATACCTGGTACAGTAGAAGGGGTACCCTGTCATGGATGCATCATGGGTGGGGGGGGAAAGCCCTCCATTTGCTGAAACTGTTCCACTAATGGAATCCCTGTAAGCCAGGGGGGAGGCTAACTGGGTTGACCATCATAGTTAATGACTAATCCCATGTCTCTCCTGCCTTCCAGGTGGAGCCCTGGTAGAGGGGGGTGCCTGTCAAGCCCCTGTGGGCTTGCCACTAATGGGGGGGGACAAGATCAGTGGATGGAGGCGTCCGGAGGCAGCGGATGGGACCAGCAGCAGAGATGGCAGCAACAGCCCTTTCCCTCCCTCGTACCTATATGCTGGAAGGGGGATCCTGTGGAATTCAGCTGTGAGGCCATCCTGCTGAGCAGCTGATTGATGTGGAGAAACGGTAAGGAGCTGAGATCCTGCCTCGCTTCCTTGCCTTGCTGCCATACCGGTGCTCACGCTGGATGCTGGCTAGGGGGTGGGGCCAGCCGAGAGGCATCTATTTAAGCACTGGGAGGCAGTTGCTCCCAGCACTGACTTTGTTTGCTATTTGTTTGAATACTACAGTTTACCACCTGTAAACTCAATGGCTTGTTTCTTGTTGGAGCCAGGGGTATGGCAAAGACCTCTGACACTGTGTACAATTCTACCATTTCCAATGTGGCTTAAATAATTATTTTATAATTGTGCCAGTACAATGTATGCTGTTGAGGGTTTCTTTGTGTTTTTTTCCCCATAAACAGACAGGAAATAACATGCCAGTAAGTTGGAAGGGGGGACAACATAGTAGACAGAGAAGTGGGTAATAAATGGAGATGCCAAATAGTATAATAAAAATAAGGAATTTATTATAGAAGAAATATTTGATTAAGTGCATTTATTCCTGCTAAATCCAACATAAACTTTAGCCATTTATAAAATCCAATAAAAAGGAAATCTATAGATTGTATCAAGCTTCCATCTGAAAAAGCAGGCAACAACGTTTATATATCTGTTGTTCTGGTTAAGAGCAGAAGTAGGAGTTGTTTGTCTGTCTGCCTGTCTTTCTGTCTGTCAATACAGTGAACAGTAAAACAAACAAACAAACATAAATATTTAACTCTGAAGAGGCTTTAGAATGAATTGTATTCATGTCTGTTCTGAACACTTTCCAGGTAGACTAAGATTGCTCTCTGAGATCTAGAAAAAATGTGAAAAATAAATAAAGAAATGTTATGTAATAAATTAAATTAATTAAAATATCTGTAAAGAATTATTTACAGATTTATGATATTCCTAACAAAATGGGCAAGAAAACAGTTCCTATTCCTTGTCAGTTCAGCAGTTTCAGTAGATTTCTTTAGTTGGCCTATGATGACAGCAAACCGATATGTGGGAATCTTTGGAAGAGATGTGAATACCTAAATATGCTTTACCCTTTTCTTAACATAAAAACCACCAACTTCAGAAGGTGTAACCAAAATTCTGAGAGCTAATTACATACAATAGTCCATGAAGGAAAGATCATCCTTTCAACAAAGTTCTGCCCTCTCATCTGAGGCGGGTAGTAACATGTAGTGTGAAGGAAAAGAAATGTTGTTTGAAAATATCCCAAACAAACCTTCACACAGACATGTTTTGAATGTTTTCTCAGTGACCTTCAATTTTTAGCCTCTCATCAAAATAAAAAAACACAGTTAATATAACTGAAATCAGAATTCAATAGTGACTATTGAAACGTAATCGTACAAATAACTAGGGGCCCCACATTGCCAGTTGATACATTCAATATTCTCAATGATGTAAATAAAATCATATGAAATGAGAATAAGAAAATGAGTATCAAGGCCTTTAGGGGCTATATTTCATTTGGATATTTTACGCACACGTATCTTTTCTAAGAGTATTTATGCATGTGTAATCTTTCTATGGTATTTTAATTGTTTTATGTTTATGTTGTTAAAGAGATAATATGAATAATTTCTCTATAGTTTGCATATCTTTTCTTTCTTTTTTTAACTCAGACATTATGAATTAAAGATGCAAGAGAAGGAATCTAACATTTTTCTGTATGCAAAGCAGGTGTTAGATTAGGGCTGTGAAATGCAGGTGATCATTAGATGGAGATGCAAAAAACTCTCTGTTGCTATCTGGTGGTCATTTAGATACTGCAGCCCAGATGTGGTCCACTTAGACATAGCATTGATTGAATGTTCCTATTTCCCTGCTGTGATGGATCTGGATAGATCCCATTTGCACTGGGATCCTGACTGGAGCTTTCTTTGGCATGTTTCTAAAGGCAGAAGGTATTTGTGGTTGCACTGCTTCATATATTTTTCTTATTGCAACAGTAGAGAAAACTGTACCAGTTCTTTACTACTTCTTCCCTTAATTTGGCACTATGAACATATAGAATAGAATAGAGCTGGAAGGGGCCTTGGAGGTCTTCTAGTCCAGCCCCCTGCTTAAGAAAGAGAACCTATACCACCTCAGACAAGTGACTATCTAGTCTCTTCTTAAAAACCTCCAGTGATGGAGTGCCCATGATTTCTGGGGGCAAGATGTTCCACTGGTTAATTGTCCTCACTGTCACGAACTTTCTCCTTAATTCCAGGTTGCTTCTCTCTTTGATCAGTTTCCAAACATTGTTTCTTGTCCTGCCCTCTGATGCTTTGGAGAATAGTTTGATCCCCTTTCCTTTGTGGCAGCCCCTCAAATATAGGAACACTGCTACCATGTCTCCCCCTAATAATATGCACCAATGTTGGCAGAGGAATTATAGGATCTGTGGTCCATTGTCTTTGTATGCCACCAGAGATTGGCTTTATATGGACCATTGATAACATGATCATGATTTTATAAAAACAAAATAATTGAGATGTAATTATAGCCAAGATAGCACTTTATTCCAGAAGCTGGGTTATAATTATAAAAGCAGGAAATAAAAACTCTCCAATAAAAATGAACTATCTAAGCAGGAGAAAACACAAGAAGAAACACTTGTGAGTGCAGATGAACAGTTGAAAGATTATTGTGTTAGATGGGAGAGATTTATCTTTCCTAGTATATCTTCCTAATCTAGGAAAAATAAATGTGGACCTTCAAATGTTGATGACCTGCAACTCCCAGGATCCCTTGCCATTAGCCATGCCAGTGGAGGCTCTTGGAAATTGTGGTTCAGCAATATTTCAAGAGTCACAATTTGCCACCTGCATTCTACTTTTATACGGCCTTTTTAAAAAAAAATTCACACACTGGAAAGTCAGCACCTGTGTGCAACCTGATTCTGATTGGCCTAATGATTAATAGCAATAGCAATTTGTCACATATAGTAAATTACCTATGTTGTACAACCAGCTTGCAAGAAAATGATAAACATGTAATTTTCATAAGAGTAGTTTCACGTGCCTTTTCTCAATAATCCCATAATAGACATAAAATTACATATGTATTTCATTTCAAATGTGGTCTCTCCTATGTGGAGGAGTACAAAGAATGAACTAAAAAAGAAATCACATTCCATCTCAGGAGCCCTGGTGATGCAGTAGTTAGAATGCAGTACCGGTATTACAGGCAAACTCTGTCCACAGCCTGGAGTTCAATCCTCACCTGCTCAAGGCTGACTCAGCCTTCCATCCTCCTGTGGTTGGTAAAATGAGAAACCAGGTTGTTGGGGGCCATATGCTGACTCTGTAAACCACTTAGAGTGCTGTGACGCACTATAAAGCAGTAAATAAATCTAAGTGCTATTGCTATCACTTGACTTCAGTCTTAACATGGTGGATGAAATCTCAGCAGGAAATGATGCATTCTCCAGCTTTCTCTGGAGGTGTTTGTGTGGAGTGAGAAAGAAAGAAAGAAAGAAAGAAAGAAAGAAAGAAAGAAAGAAAGAAAGAAAGAAAGAAAGAAAGAAAGAAAGGGAAAGGAAAGTGCTTTTCTGTGTTGTTTCTTTCTTTGTGGCATGAAATAGCATGCTTAATAGTGTGCTAAATTGCCCCAAGCTACCATGACAAACAAACTCTTGACCATCCTAGGCTGTCTTGGTCAAGTTTAGAGGATGAAATAGGAATATGGTTTATTAGAGAAAAGTTTTATACATCTGAAAGGATATGTGTAAGATCAGAGGGATCTCTGTTAAAACAATGAGCTAGCTCTTCAATTAAACCAGCAGGATATATATATAATAATAATATAATATTCCAGGAATACAGGATATTCATTTCAAAAATGATTGAAATCTTTCTTTAAAAAAACCCCCAAATATAAGTGTCATTACCACCAACTAAATGAAAGCATTGTGAAAATATGACATCTGCTGCAGTTGTGTGCGTGCGTGCGTGTGTATTTATATTTTATTTATTTATCAAATTTGTATGCCGCCCCTCTCCCGAGACTCGGGGCGGCTCACAACAACAACACAGCTACAAATACAAAATTCAATAATAATAACAACCAGTATAGCTATATATATAGCTATACTAGTCTCCCTTTAATTCTTTAATTCTTTCTCAGCAAAATCTAAAAGAAATAACACAAATACACACACACACACACACATTGAATTTTCACAAAGGAGTAAAAAAATTAAACATGCCAAAATAAAAATAAATTAAGGATTTAACAAATTGATAAGTATTCTCATAATATACTTATCATGTAATGTGCAGTAGGTAATATACATACAGACTGCCTATTGGGATCCTTTCATTAAAGCAACATATTTGAGAGTAAGTTTGGGGTAGGTGCTGGCCTAGAAACCAGGCAATTATGAGTTCTAGGCTCATTTTAGGCATGCAAGTTTGCTAGGTGACTTTGGGTCAATCACTCTGTGTGTAATCCACTTACAAGATTGACTCAGGAGAAGATAGGAGGAGGCAGAAGAAGTATTAAATATGTTCACCACATTGAGTTACTAATAAAAGTAATTAAAGGCAGAAAGTAAATAATAAAATAAAATAAAAAATAAAATATTTCATGAGTATAAGTAATCAGAACCCAAACATTATATACAACACAGTCCTTTATCTGAACAAATTGTACAATTGAGAACTGCAATGTGTATCTGATTGGAGCAAATTGCAGGGATGACACAGATATATGATTTCCGTTCCTTTTATTTTATTTTATTTTATAACACATGGTGTTAGTATTGTTTTGTGTTTCGTATTAGAGTGGCCTAATGGCTGATCAATAAAGTATCACGATTATAAGTGTGCTGGCTTCATTAAGCCATTGTTTTGTGAAACTTTACACATAGCATCTCTTTTTTTTCTCCACTAAACATTATAGAAGAGTACAAACTTTAAGATTTAGTAATAATGACACATTTGATATTAATAACAAGAAGAAAGCCCACAAAAAGAAAAACTTCAGAAAGCCCACAAAAGGTAAAGCTAGATTTAGCCCCTGTCAATCTTGTTTTTGTTCATCTTTGGTTTATCTACAGTTTCCAGCCCATTGGAAATCCCTGGCAAGAAGCAGAAATGATGTTTCAGGACCACTGAGAAAGAGCCATTTCAAATCTTCTTCCAGAAATCCCTCTGGCTGACAAAGATGCTTAACAACATGTAGTCACAAAGCTATCTTGCAGGGAGATCAGAAAATATATAGTCTCCGCTCTCCTGATTTTCCCAATATAACACAACACATTGAAAACAACAGATCGGCTGTAAATTGTAGGAATGGGTGCATTTAGTTCTCTTTCTGCTTACCTGTAGTCTTGGAGATGAGGGATTGTTATAAAAATAATATGAGCCATTGAATTTATATAATATCCTTTGCCATTGACAATGCAATCAGGCCTTTCTCCAGGAACTGAAATAAGCATGAGGATTAAGAATACATATTTCTATTTCTTCATTTCAAAAGCACACCTGTGAAGTGGAGAGAAAAAGGCAGCAAAACATAGAAATGGCATGTATTATGTATTAAATGTTATGTATTAAAGCATGAAAATTTAAAAACTAGAACTTTACTCTTCACAATTTTCTTTCACAATCAGACTTCTTTTATTATCAAACCTTTAGGAGTTCAGACTTCCTATAGGACAGTGGATGGCGAACCTTTTAGAGACTGAGTACCCAAAAACTGCCCCTGCCCCTGCTCCACCCCCTGCCCTGCCCCCACTCTGCTCCGCCCCCACCCCATTCCCTCACCCCACCTGCCCGCAGGGCCACCCCCTCTGCCTGATGGGACATGATGGCAGAGTCTTGTCTATGCTGCCTGGCTGCCATATCTTTGGCTGCGCTGCTCTGCGTGGGCCACGCTCAGGGGAGACTCTCCTCCAGGGAGGCTGTTGGTGAGGAGGGAGTCAGGAGAGGCAAGGCTGGGGCAACAGCACGTGTGCCCACAGAGACGGCTCCGAGTGCCGCCTCTGGCACCCGTGCCATAGATTCGCCACCACTGCTATAGGAACTCTATTAAGTAGAAAAAAAGTATTCCTAATTTGCATCCTCTAAACACAACAAAATAAATTTCTTTTGTATTAGACATTTAAGATGCCCATACATTCAGCATTCTTACAAAATCAAAAGAATAAAATCTTGGGTGAAATACCAAAGGAAGGGTTATATTTAGGCATTGATTGAGAATTCTGCTCCCAAGTACAATCGTTAAGCAAAGATTATTTGTAAGATCCTTGTAATCAATCTCACTTGTAATGTTTGCACCTTGTTTCCACCCCTTCCCCCGACTTCATCCCAATTTAAATTCTATATCCAATTAGCAAGTAAGGTGAGTTTATTCTATATCCATCTGACAAAGTATGCTGTACTTCACAAAAAATTATGACTTTTAATAAAATTTGTGAATTTGAAAGAGCAATATTCCTATTTATTTTTGGCTACCAAAGACTAACACAGCTCTCCTCCTATAACAACAAAAAATGTTGTTCAGTTTGTTCCGGAGATATAGAAGCAATCTGCCATAGTTTTCTTTGGAATGAAATGAAGCAGTCCAAGAAAATGATTTCTGCCTCAGCACTCACGAGTGAATTGAATCCACTTATATTTGTCATTCTTTGATTCAATACTTGTGCGGTTATAAACATCTGATAAAGCTACATTCCCCTCCCAAGAAAGTTCAGGAAAGTTAAGTCCAAAATTCTGCATGTTGGAGAAACTCAGAAACCACAACCATTGTGGTTTTTATAAATGTTAAAGAATGCCCATCAGCAAATTTGGCACACTATATAGGCGAAAACGTGTTACACTGGCATGACCTATTTTTGCGCTTTATCCCTCCTTTTTATTTTTTTTACTGTTCCCATGTGGATGCCACATAGATAGCAATCTGAAAAACAAACTGTACAATCTATTTTACCCTATTCAACATGAATCACCTTCATTTTAATCCTAATCAAGATTGGAATCACAGCATGTGTGGGATAGATAATAGCCCTTTTCCTCTGCTTCATACCCTCAATGAAAATTGCTCTCTATAGCTGCAATGTTATGTGTTACCTTATTTTCTTAAGCCTGCTTTTGTATTTATCCTCTTCTTTTTCTCTCTCTCTGTTGAATCTTATCTGATTCTCTGAGACTGTCTGAATAAGTCCCTCTATTTTTCTTGGTAAGGGTTTTTCAGAAGTGGTTTGCTGTTGCCTCTTTCCTCAGGTTAAGAGAAAATGACTGTTCTACGGTCACCCAGTTGGCTTTGTGTCTAAGGCAGGACTAGAACTCCCGGGCTCCTGCTTTCTGATCCGTGGTGGCACAGTGGTTAGAATGCAGTATTGCAGGCTAACTCTGTCCACAGCCAGGAGTTTGATCCTGGCTGGCTCAAGGTTGACTCAACCTTCCATCCTTCCAGGGTCGGCAAAATGAGGACCCAGATTGTTGGGGGCCATATGCTGACTCTGTAAATCATCCAGAGAGTGCTGTAAAGCACTGTGGAGTAGTATATAAGTCTAAGTGCTATTGCTATTTCTAGCCTGATGCCTAAGCACAACAATAAACTAGCTCTTGTTTATCCTCTAGCATTTTATAAAAAGGTCTGTATTGCCAGTATATTGTCTTTTTTTACCTTTCAACTATGTCACAACTCATTTCAGAAAAAGTCTGATGTGAAAAGTTGACTCCTCCAATTTTGGAAGGCAATAAAAATAAATATGTGCATTTTTATTATCAGGTCATATTGCCTGGCCTTTCTTTCTAGTCATGGATTATTGCAAGGCTACATATAAGGCACATTTCCCTTCTACTATATTTTAGAAGAAGGAGAAATGAAAAACATCTTCAAGCTTTCTTGGCATTCACTCTGTTTTTTTCCAAGCAGCAACCAGGTGTAGGCAATCCCGAATAGCTGCTCTTTATGCTAGGCACACAAGAGAATCAAGAAGCCGGTGTCAACATTTTTCAAGTAATCAAGCACAACAAGATATGTGTGCCTTCTTGAAAAGATGATACCACCGTGATTTTTTAACAACACAAAACCCCCAGAACATACCGGTATCATATCGGCAGAGGTAAAGGAGAAAGAAATGGCTACAGATGAGAAAACATACATGTGTGCCAAGTGAATTTCTTTAGCTAAAAGGAGGGTGTTTCATTGCAGCTTTGTAGATTCTCCAAAGAGTTGGTCTCTCTCTCTCTCTCTCTCTCTCTCTCTCTCTCTCTCTCTCTCTCTCTCTCTCTCTCTCTCTCTCTCTCTCTCTCTCTCTCTCTCTCTCTCTCTCTCTCTCTCTCTCTCTCTCTCTCTCTCTCTCTCTCTCCCTCCCTCCCTCCCTCCCTCTCTCTCTCTCTCTCTCTCTCTCTCTCTCTCTTCTTTTGTTTGTGGATAGACTTTGGCCTTTGTTCACATGAAGGTGTCTTCTTCACTGCAGTTTGAACCTGTATTTGTCATTTTGAAAAGCCTGACTGCTTTGGCATCTTAATCTGGATTGATTACTCAGGTTTCTGTCCAAGTCCTTTTCCAAGGACTTATTACATAGAGAGGAGAATGTATCTTCCCAATGAAGGGGCTGTGATGCTGGAATGCTGAACTAAGAAGAGAAAGCAACCGAGCAATGCATTATATTTGCCACCTGAAGGCCTCCCATAAAACTGTCCTCATGATGGTTTAATCTCCCATTGGCCTGTCAGAGACCTTAGCTACATAACAATTTAAGTTTCACAACAGCTGCTTTCCCCCCCTTTCTCCTAAAACCAAGTGATACTGAAGCACATGGTAACCTTTCCACCGCTCTCTGAGTGTTTGTTACAATCCAACGTTTCCACTATTACAGACTTGTCAAATTCCTCTTCCTTCTCTGCAGATTGCATGTCCCTTGGGTTTTCCAAGACTTTCAGCTTTTGACAAAATAATAAATAGGGCCAGCACTGATGTAAAAGCAAAAACAGTTCTGTAATAGGATGCCAGCTTAAAAATGGGGGTTTCAATGGGGTTTCCTCAGCCCCAAAGCAATACTCTTCCCATATGGATTATCACTCAGACTGATGCAGAAGTACAGCAGATCTTTGAATATTGTTTTAATATATTTGTCAAGGCTCAGGTCTATTAAGTCATCATCCATCAAAGTTTGCATAATTCAGAGAATCCAGCTTGTCAGCCATCAAGAGCAAGAAAGCATATGTTCTCTACTTTACAAGAGCAAGAAAGAAAAAGGGAAGCCAGCTAGAAAAGTTAAATACGTGGTATCATGAATATAGACATTACACAAAGGGTAGACGCAATCTTGTGATTCTTTTTTACCTGCAGGGTATGGCCTTTATCAGGAACCTCTTGACTTTAACCCCCTTACAAAATCAGAGGGGGGGGGTTCTTTGAGGCATCATCTCTTCTTCAGAGGCATTTCCTTTTTCTTTGTCTACTTAGAATAATAGGAGGACTTACTGACCATGTGGTTGTCCTTTCTCCTACTTGTTTATTTCCTTGATTATATGCTGTCTCTCAGCATGGCTTATAATTCCAAATAACATAAAAGTTACTAATGTAAAGTTACTAACGCCGTGGCTCACAATCAAGAGTAAATGCAGCCTGAAATCTCCTTTACCCACCTTGCATACTGTGCAGTTGCAGAAAATCAGGGTGAACACCTCAGCGAGGTGAATGGTGATAATATGTTGTGCTACTTTTAAACCCTTCATTGCTTTGGAGATTTAGAATGCTTGAATGGATCTGAAAACTAGCAATACAAGGAAACACCAAACCAGTCATCTGTGGCACTTTTCTAGCACTCTATCCTTCTGTTCCCCCAAGGAAGAATGGGGAGTACGGGAAGAACTGTGGTGAATTTCCACTCATTCAACTCTACCTCCCATTACATTGCCATTTCTAAAGGAATAGCTTGGCGCATCAAAAAAAAAAAAATGACAAGATGGAGGTTTTTTTTTATTTTTCTGAGCTGGGAAAGGTACATAAGATGTATCAATCTACAGTGGATGCTCAGTTTTCGCCCTGCTAGTTATTGTTCTACTCCTGCATTAGTACTGAGTTATGATAAAAAGAGGGATACAAATGGGATGTCCATATGCTGTTCATCTGCACACTCTGGTGCTTTCATTATGGGAAGCATTCCTGGTGTCTTTGCTGCCATGTTCTTCTTTTCAACATCATTCACTAATCCTGTCTCCAGATCTGGGTCCTGAAGAAAATCAGGAAGCAAGTTTTCCCCTCATTGAGGCTAATGGCATTCACTTCCCAGGGTAGTCATACACAAATACAGACTGTGCTTTTTGTCCCCGTGCCAATGCAGCTGTGTTACCTGAATCCATATCTGTAAAAAGATGAATAATATATGTAGAGTCAAGTTATCATCAGCCGGAGTTACCAAACCCTCCATGTAAATATATTATCAATTTTTTTCCTTCCAGATGGTGCAATTCCCTCCAAAAATTGTTTTTAAATTATGCCTTCCAGAGATGCTGAGAAGTGCTGCTAATAACAGGCATATTTCAAGTGAATACTGACCCCTTTTTCTTCCCCATCAAGCTAATGCATCCAAAGTGCTGCCAGTATTTTGTATAAATTACCTGCTCAATAAGAACTTAAACTTAATTAGAGCCATTAAAGTGCCATCTCTTTCAAACAGCTTATGTAGGTTTTGAATTGAAGACAAAAATGACTGCAAAAAATATATATGGTTGAATTGCAGAGAGACAGACAGACAGACAGAATACCAATCTTAGTCAAAATTAAAGTGTGTTATTTTTTTAAAGGCAAATCAAATTAATGACACTTCTATGCAGGGCAGTTCTGACTCTGCTTCTACGTGCTGACCTCTCCCAAACCAGGTTGCATGAGACCTTCAATCTTCTCTTCAGCCAGCTTCAGAACCCTGAGAGCAAGCAGGAAATAGTATGAAGCGATAAGCTTTCTTACCAGCTGATCAACAGAAGAGGAAGGAGAAACAGATGGGGAGAAGCAATCCTGCTGTGAATGAACCATTACTTCCATTAAAACCTGATATTAGCTATGATGCTCAAAGGGTAACATGGCAATGATTTTACTAGTTACGCTTCACAAGATTACAGGTTAAACACTGGCACATGTGTATCTGTTTGTGTTTATATGTGTATGGAGGGAAAAAAGGAATATCTCACTTCAACCTAGAAGCAAGGAAGCAAGGGAGGAAATAACAAAACTGCTTGTGTAACAAGGGAAAATCAAATTAGACACTTTTTTACAGGAATTGCGAAATTGACTAGAAATCATCTTGTGGGAGTAAAAGAGCATCCAGTAATTACATTGCCATTATTCCCCCTACCCTCCCCCCAAATTAAGTTTTGGCTCAAACTAAATAAGAACTTGCTTGCAGTCAAAGACTAGGAATACTGAGAACAAAGTTATAGAAAATAAGTTGCAATAAAGGTTAAAGTAGGTTATTCTCAAGCCCCAGAATTGTAGACACAAAGTCCAACTTTGCTCTAGTTTCAGAGAAATCAACATGGAGACAGAAAACTGCCAATTTTACTAGAGATGGATTCAAGCATGGGTTAAAGGGGGACTCTCAAAATTTCAAATTTTTAAAATGTTGGTATAGTTTTATTATCATTTCATATATGAAAGTATGGCTCGTGTACCTTTCATTCATTATGACATGTTTTCTTTCTGCTATGTTTCCCTCAAAACATAGATTTGTTGTGCAGTATGGTGTGTGTACTCGACAAGTTCAATTGTTGCACAGACTTATTATCTGCCAGCACTTCCTAAATCTAATCTCTACAGCTCCTTGTAATTTAGGGCTTAACCATATCTAAATCCAGCCTTACAACTCAACAATATCCTACATGGGACAAGCCCAGAACCACTTCAGAAGCTGTCCAAAGAGTGTATCTGCAAAAGCTCTTAGTAATATCTTTTATTTCAGTGGAAAAGTGGAAGATTAATTTCATGGACAGGCCTAATGACATCTTTTCTTTGAAATGGTTCTCCATGCCAGTTTTCCAAATCACCTCCAATGGGCTCCTTCTATGAAAATAGATACTAGCAAACATTACCATTCCTGCTATGCACCAATAACTGACAAACCAAGCATTCTGTAATGTTATGGTAGAAGAATGCTTTCAATAGACTGCACCAGGGACAGAGGAGGCCATTTTAACAGCTCTGTCCTGCGTTGATGAGGTATGTAAAATGGAGTCTGTCCACAGGGAACAAAATATAGTTGCCTTGAAGGCAAGTCAACAACATTAACATCAGGGTATTATTCCAAACACATTCTCCCTTTGGCTTTTTCCCTCTTACTGAGCTTTATTGTAATTGTCGATAACTGGAACACATCCAGATGCATCAGTGGCAAACACCTATAGTCCATTTCATAAAGAAACTAACTTTGGGGGAAAGGGGTGAAACGGTGGGCCTTTCAAGACAAGTGGCCAGTTTCAGTGATTCTCATGTTAGCAATCCATCCCAGCTGAAAAGGAAGGAACTTGAACATTAAGTGATACCAAATATCCCAAATACACTTTGCTCTCCTTTTCTTTTGACTGGCAATTGTTTCAGTGCTGCTGTTATGAGCAGAAAGATGTCAAAAGGTCAGGTATTGAACTGGCAAAATAAAAATGCATTGGTCACTAGGGCCAGCAACTCAAGGAACACCATTATACTGTAGAACTGATTGTGCCAGCCATGGGAGGGGAGAGGAGAGGAGAGAGGAGAGGAGAGGAGAGGAGAGGAGAGGAGAGGAGAGGAGAGGAGAGGAGAGGAGAGGAGAGGAGAGGAGAGGAGAGGAGAGGAGAGGAGAGGAGAGGAGAGAGAGGAGTGGAGTTCAGTCATAATGGGACTAATAAGAATGGAGAACAGAAAAATTAGATCAGTAATTAGAACATTTAATATTACTAATATTAGTAAAGAAAAAAGAAGCTTCAACTTTTACTGTAGCATAGATTTATTATATGGTACTATCTGGAAGACCTCCAGGTATCTAATTGACCCAATCAGAATTTAGTAAAACTGAAGGTTATTTCCCTGAGCCATATATCTGCCAACATGCTATGCAACCTGATAGATTGATGCCAAGACAGAGAAGTAATGGACGATTAATCCTTAACCATTTCTTTGATTGTTAGCAGCTGCTCTTAGTCTAGTGCCAACAATAAAATTAAAAAGGCTACATTTCTTGGTATTCTGTGCTTTCTGTACAGCAGAGATGCTGAGCTGAAGTTTGCACATTTTGTTTTTAGGAAAACTCTTGCGAGCCTACCAATAATATACTAAAATTCACCCAGGCCAGATATGATTCAGGGCTGCATTTCTCTACAAATATTCTGAGCAGACATGACATCTAAATAATGACCAAGATGAAGAAAAAATAATAAAGACAAAAAAGAAGTGGTTTTTTTAAGATTATAATAGTAGAAAATAAGGAATTTATAAGAATGGGAAAAATGTCAAAAACTTTTTAAAAAATGCTGCAGAGAGTTTTCAGCAACATCCCTTTAAAATTATATTCTTTAGGTGTCTGCAGCATTGTTTGAGGAGATACAATGATGAGATGCATAGTAAAAGTAGACCCATGGCAAATTTCAGACACATAAGTTGAAGAAATTTAGAAGGAGGAAAGGGTATTCATAAGGAATTATGATTTTCCTTTGCTGAGTATGACAGAACTTAATAATAATAATAATAATAATAATAATAATAATAATAATAATAATAATAATAATAATAATAATAATAATAATAATAATAATAATAGAGTTGGAAGGGATCTTGGAGGTCATCTAGTGAATGCATTTGGGTCAATATAAAAGGAAGAAAAAATGACATTGCCATAGGTGTATACTATAGGGCAACCCAACCAAACAGGAAATAGATGAACTTTTTGCTAGTCAGCTAACTAAGGTATGTAGGAAGCACATCACCATAGTAATGGGGGACTTTAATTACCCTGACATCAACTGGAAGACAAACACTGCACCAAGTGGAAGATCAAACAGATTCCTGACACACCTAGCAGACAACTTTGTCTCCCAAAAAGTAGAGAAGGGAACTAGGGGATTAGCCATTTTGGATCTAATTCTCACTAACAGAGATGAAATGATAGAAGGTGTTGAAGCCACAGGAACCTTGGGAGGTAGTGATCATGCAATATTGGAATTCAACATTATGGAAGCACAAGCAATAGAACACAGTAAAACTAGAGTCTTGGACTTCAAGAGAGCTAATTTCAATAAACTTAGATGGGGCTTGGGAAGGATTCCATGGATGAGAATCCTCAAGGGGAAAACAATGCAAGAAGCTTGGGAAATTTTGAAAAGCAAGATAATAGAAGCCCAGTATAGCTCAATACTAACAAAGAGGAAAAATAACAGCCCTCAAAAGAAACCAGCATGGCTACATAAAGAACTCTCTGACAAATTAAAGATAAAAAGGACAAGTATAGAAAGTGGAAAGAGGGGCATGTAACTAAATCAGAATATCAACAAATATCCCGAGCCTGCAAAGATGAAGTGAGGAAAGCCAAGGCTCAAAATGAACTAAGGCTTGTGACCAAAGTCAAAAATAACAAAAAAAGCTTCTTTCAACATGTAAAAACAAGAAAAAAGTGAAGGAAACGATTGGTCCATTAATGGGTGAAAGTGGTAAGAAGGTAACAAACAATAGGGAGAAAGCAGAACCATTTAACTTGTTTTTTGCATCTGTCTTTACACAAAGGGAAAAAACAGACCAACGTATCAAAAATAGTGCCATAAAAAACAGTATAGAAACACAAGTTAAGATAGGCAAGAAAATGATAAGTGAGCACCTGTTCAGTCTAGACGAGTTCAAATCACCAGGACCAGATGGATTACACCCCAAAGTTCTCAAGGATCTGGCAGATGTGATCTCAGAACCACTGAACTATATTTTTCAAAGATCTTGGAGCACTGGGGAACTACCAGAGGACTGGAAAAGAGCTGATGTAGTTCCCATCTTCAAAAAAGGAAACAAAATGGATCCAGGACATTACAGACCTATCAGCCTGACCTCAATACCTGGGAAGATTCTGGAAAAAATAATCAAACAACGAATCAGCGAACACCTAGAGGCAAACAAAGTCATTACTAAAAGCCAACATGGGTTTGTCAAAAACAGATTATGCCAGACAAATCTCATTGCATTCTTTGACCAATTGACAAAATTAGTGGACCAGACAAATGCTGTGGATTTAATTTACTTGGACTTCAGTAAGGCATTTGATAAAGTAGATCACAACCTATTACTTGATAAGATAGAAAAATGTGCATTAGACAGCATCACCACCAGATGGATTTGTAGCTGGCTGACCGGCCGTATTCAGCGTGTGATCCTCAATGGAACTGCATCTACATGGAGGGAAGTGTGTAGTGGGGTGCCCCAGGGCTCTGTTCTAGGCCCAGTGCTCTTCAACATCTTCATCAATGATTTGGACGAGGAGATAGATAGGAAACTCATCAAATTTGCGGATGACACCAAGCTAGCAGGAATAGCCAACACTCCAGAAGGCAGGCTTAAGATGCAGGAGGACCTGGACAGACTTGAACACTGGGCGCTATCTAACAAAATGAAATTCAGTGGTAAAAAAGTAAGGTTCTACATTTAGGCAAGAAAAACCAAATGTACAGGTATAGTATAGGGGGCACCTTGCTCAATAGTAGTAACTGTGAGAGGGATCTCAGATTCCTAGTAGACAATCACTTAAATATGAGCCAGCAGTGTGCTTCAGCTGCCAAAAAAGCCAACACAGTGCTGGGCTGCATTAACAGAGGGATAAAACCAAGATCACATGAAGTATTAATACCACTTTACAATGCCTTGGTAAGACCACATTTGGAATACTGTATCCAGTTTTGGTCACCACGATGTAAAAAAGATGCTGAGACTCTAGAAAGAGTACAGAGAATAGCAACAAAGATGATTAGGGGACTGGAAGCTAAAACATATAAGGAACGGTTGCTGGAACTGGGTATGTCTAGTTTAACAAAGAGAAGGATGAAGGGGGACATGATAGCAGTGTTCCAATATCTCAGGGGCTGCCACAAAGAAGAGGGGGTCAAGCTATTCTCCAAGGGGCCTGAAGGCAGGACGAGAAGCAATGGATGGAAACTGATCAAGGAGAGAAGCAACTTAGAACTAAGGAGAAACTTCCTGACAGTTAGAACAATTAACCAATGGAACAACCTGCCTCCAGAAGCGTTGAATGCTCCAACACTGGAAGTTTTTAAGAAGAGACTGGACAGCCATTTGTCTGAAATGGTGTAGGGTTCCTGCCTGAGCAGGGGGTTGGACTAGATGACCTCCAAGGTCCCTTCCAACTTTATTATTATTATTATTATTATTATTATTATTATTATTATTATTATTATTATTATTATTATTATTATTATTATTATTATTATTATTATCCTTTCCAGGCAAGGAGGGGACTTGAGATTGCCCACAAGTGCTCCAGACCAGGGGTCCCCAACTCCTGGGCCAAAACTGGGGCACATGTGTGGTGGGCGAGCATATGTGCGCATGGGCAGTCCCACTTCTCATGTGAGAAGCTACATTTGTGTGAGGGGCAGGCACATGTTCATGCCGCTCGTGCAAATGGAGCTGCATGCGCACACATGCCCACAGTTCATATGGAACCATGGTCCCCACTGCTAGACCACGAAGCCAGAAAGGTTGGGGATCACTGCTCCAGATAGGTAGTTGCTTCTCATGAGGAGACAGATTTAGACAAGTCAAGGAAGTAACCATTTTGCTCAGACTGTGATCAGTGCCTTTGAAAGGCCACTAGATTCACAAACTTTCTTCTCTAATCACTTTCTAAAATTGCTTGTTAACTGCTATTCAGGTATTAGGAACTTTTGGATCAACAAGTTTTACAGCACCAGGTGAACTTCCTCCAATCATTACCAAAAAATAAAAAATAAAATAAAATACAAGTTTAAAAATATTTTCTTGGAGTAAAAAGCAAAAAACAAAAAAGATTAAAACTTTGATTTTAGAAAATTACAAATGGACTAAAGATCCAGATAAATTTGAAAATGTGGAAGATTAAAGAAAAGGCTTTAGTTCTGAATTCTTTAAAAAAAAGTAAGATAAAACGTTAAAAAAATGGCCATTAGAGGGAACTAAAGAAACTAAAGATTACAATTAAAGGAGAAGAATACTGAAATTTGACTTACTAAACAGAGTGAATATTTTAACATATTGAAGGATATTTTTGTCCAGTGGACTCATATGTTAATTTTAAGAGTGTTCATATCTGTTTGAAATATATTATGAAAAAGGACTACATTTTACCTGATGAAATTGAGATTGATCTGAAAGTGGATTTAAAAATGACAGACTGCAAAAATAATTTGGAAAAAAATGCTACACTGGACATACAAAGCCCCTCCCATTATCTAAATAATTAAAAAGAATATATAAATAACAAACTAAAAGTAACCTGGATAAAGTTCCTATATTAGAGTTATAAAAGACATTTGTTAAAGCTTTGAAGAATGTAAAGAAGGGATAAAAAACAAAGTTTTAGGACATTATTTCAATGTGCTAAAGATTAAGATTGTTAAGAGTAAAAGGAAGGAATATAACATTGGTTTAATTGATAAAGGTTAAAATAGAAAAGCACTGGACCTTAGAAAATTGGACTTTTATATCTCCCTGTAAAGGTTGAGATGTTTTGAAAAATGAAAAAGTGAAACATACAAACACATATTGAAGGATATTTTTGTCCAGTGGACTCATATGTTAATTTTAAGAGTGTTCATTTCTGTTTGAAATATATTAAGTCCTTTTTAAGTCTATTGTCTTATCCTCATTTATAATATACCATATTCTCTGTATTATATTCTACTATATTCTGTATTATCACTTGTACATCTATGTTGCATTATAGTTCTACTATAGATTATACTATTGCTACTATACTAATAGCAATACTAGTATACAAGAGTGTTTTAACTCTTACAGACCTTGGTCTGTTTTTAAATCCTCTTTCTCTATCTATTTCTGATTTTCTTCGGTTGCTATTTGTCGATGGGCAGCGAGTACAGCACTGCCATTTTCCAAATACCAAGCTTGGCCTGGCTTTGTTGTGCCTTTTCTTTTTACTTCAGACCCTTCATTCTCTGCAAAGAAAATCCCTTCTTTTATTTGGCTGCTGCAGCTGCTAAATTTCCAAAACACACATCTCCTACCCCCAGCGGTTTCAATTCCGCCACGCTGATGCTGGGACAAAGCTCAGATAGGAGGGGTGAAAGGCAACATGGGTGCCTGCAATTTTCTCAGCAGCCTGCTCTTCCATCAGCTGAAATAATAAGCTTTTAAGGATTTGTTTATAGATAAGAGCATGATCCTATGTTTAATGTTGATTGCTTTAATATTGGAAAAGCGTACTGAATTTCTACCTCAGGTTATGGAATTTCTACCTCAGGATCTTTTGCCAGGGATCATAAAAGATTGCACTACTACTGAGATGAATTTACTTCTGAAGCTCGAATGAACAATATGTGATAGACTAGAAACAGTAGTTAGAATATATATAAGAGGAATGTTTACTAAACCAGACGTTTACAAAGACTAATCCTTAGTGTTGTATTGCAGGTTATATGATGATTGCTTTCTAATACGAACTTATGTTTGATGTTGATTGTTTCAATAAAAGAATTTTTTACAAAAAAAAAGAGATGGAATATGGGAAGAGGTTGTTTTATATTTTAAGAGATGGTGATAAATCAATAAATGGTTTATACGTGATGAAGGGGAAAGTCACTTCTTTATATATTTCTTGTCTTTTTCTTTACCACATTCTTATTTTTTTTCCTTTCTTCTCTTTTTTATTTTCTGCACTTTCTATGTTTTCTTTTTTTACAGTAATTTTTAATAAAGCTATTATTAAAAAAGAAACTTCCAGAGAAAATATATTGAATTGATCCAAAAATAATAATTAAAAAAAAACACTCAGAAGCAAAGAACTGAAAGATGTACAAGTTAAAATAATAGAAAATACTTGTAGCTCGACTTTTAGATTTTGGCAAGTGGTTTGCTCTCCAAGCTTGTTTCAATTTAGTTTCTGAATGTTTCATTACCAGTCTAGATAACATCAGCAGCAGGATTTTCTTGTCCTATTCTCCTTAGCTTGTAAATGTCTTGTGTGACAGTGTGGTCAGTCGGTTGTGTGATTAGTTGTCGTTTGGAGCTATATTTAAATTCTGAGCAGCTGATTGGTTCTCTTGTTGATTGGTAGTTCGAATGGTCTGATTTTTTACATATTCATATGCTGGATCTCGATCAATGTGCTTGTTAATTGCTCCTTTGGTGGAATACCAGGCTTCAATAAATTCAGATGTGTGGCGTGTGTTGGGATGCCCAATGATTTTTGTTCCTTTCCAATCAAACTAGTGTTGTTTATTATCAACAGATGTACAAGTTTTCTGTGCCAAAGAAACTTCCTTGGCTGGAGGAAATGTATATCTTGTATGTTTATATCTTTACATTTGAGCAGTTTCCAGCCAATTAATCCCTGGTGATTGGCGGATAGCACTTAATAGGTATAAAACAGAGTAGCAGATAGCAGAAAACCCTTAGAGGGAGCTTAGAAGAGGCAAGGTAGTATTACAATCCAAATCCCAACCTTTTGTAAATGGGTTAATGTTACATGTTATATATAAGAGCAAGTTTGAATTATCATGCTGTGTGCCACTTTGCTTGGGAGCAAACTGCTGCTAGCTAGGTATAGGAAATTATTGGAAAAACGTAATGAAGAGTTAGATTTGGTTTACTTTAATGAGAGTGTTGATTCATCCATGTTTCAATAGTCTTCTTTAGACTTAGGAATTCTTTCTGGCTATGTTATTGTTATTTAGAAGTTTTATGAAGGCATAGCATCTACTGGAGAAACAGGGCACAAGTCCTCTGTTCAAACTTCAATAAGGTCAACACATGCCTCTTTAGACAAAAATATGAAGGTTCTGTTCGTCTTTATAATGAACTGGCTGACCCACAGGAACTTTTGAAATATTTGGTGCATGATATAATTAATGTAGCTAATCGGGTGTATCTGTATCAAGCCTTTAATGAAAAATTGACTTTGGTTCCATGGTGGATTCCTGAATATACTGACATGATTTGAGTATGCAGTGCTACATTTAGAAGCCTTAAGTGAACACTGACAGGTGATGTTCTCCTGGAATTTAAAAGTCGCAAAGCTGCCATTAAAAATAGTTACAAAAGCTAAAAGAAATCGCTGGGAGCAGTTTTGTGGAAATGTTTTTATCGCTTTGATATACAGAAAGATAATGAACTTGTGTGAAAGTAAATCTCAGCAGAAAAATTAACTGCATTGATACTTGATTACGTGCATCATTAATGTGAGTAACACTGAAACCTGGGAAGAAGCTTACATTAGAGGTAGCATCCTGGAATATTGGTCAAGAAGTTTTAAGCAATAGCAGTTCATTTTTATTAATTCGCTAATTTGGTGTACATCGTAGATTAAAAAGACTATTGAAAAGGAAAAAACAGCTAACACAATTCACATAAAAGCTTTTGAAAATAAAATAAAAATCAAAGTTACAAGGGCACTGAAGTGTCTTATGACCATTTTTCACACTTATGGCCATTGCAGCATCCCCATAGTCACATGATCAAAACTCAGACACTTGGCAACTGGTTCATATTTATGATGGTTGCTGTGTCCCAAGGTCATGTGATCCCCTTTTGCAAACTTCTGACAAGCAAAATCAATGGGGAAGCCAGATTCACTTAACAACCATGTTACTCTTAACTGCAGTGATTCACTTAACAATTAAGGTAAGAAAGGTTTATAATCTTTATAATGAGCAGATTAAACTGGTATCTATGTTTAAGAGTAAAGCTTTCCTAGCTGATTAAGAAAAATTGTTGAAGTTCTCTGCAGGTGTATCAGTTTCAAAATGATTGTGAAATAGACTGGCTGTTGTACAGACAAAGACTTTGAGATTAATTTGATTTATACAGCCCTTGTTATCTGCAATATTCTACCAGGAGAAAGGGAAATAGCCTTTGTCTTTGAGATAGAAATCATCAATTTCTAAAACATACATTTATGGAAGATTTAGAACAAACCAAAAAAAAATCCCACATCTTGTCAGACAGCATAATTAACCTGTGGATTCATTATCTCAAGATGTGATGGCCACTAACCATACAGTTTTAAAGGGTAAAGGGGTAAATTCAAGGAGGTCAAGTCTAGGTAGTCCTCGTTTACAACAGTTCATGTAGTGACAATTCAATGTTACAAGGGCACTGAAAAAGTGACTTCTGGCCGTTTTTCACCCTTATGACCATTGCAGCATCCCCATAGTCATATCATCAAAATTCAGACATTTGGCAAGGACTCATTTTTATGACGACTGCAGTGTCCCGGGATCATGTGATCACTTTCTGAACACATGTTTCACTTAGCAACATAAATTTTGGGCTCAGTTGTGATCATAAGTTGAGAACTACCTGTATACCAAAAGCAAGAAGTCTTTAAACATCCAGGGTTTCCTCTGGATTGCCTTCACATACCATCTTCAATTTGGAATTTGGGAGGTATGTCTCTGACTCTTGTTTTTGAGCACCCTATCATCATCAGTTGGACACTGTTAGAAACTATATACAAGATTAACCTTGACCTGACCCAGCATGGTTAAGCTTGTATTATTGCATGATTTTATTTGCCACATTTTGCTCTTAAATGTGTAGTATGTTCATTTTCCCCCCAAATTGCCAGCATGAAGCTCTGTCCAAATCAGATCTCCCATGCCTGCAATTTTTATAGCCAAAACTAAAAAAAAAAAACCACCTTTAATGAATAAATAGATATTTAGTTAGATATGGAAGACTAACTTCTTGTAATACTCTTAAAAGGGAATAATTTGCATTAAAATTGGAAGAAATGGGGACATAACTATTTAAACCAGTATGTGGGAATGAAGGAATCTTTCTATGGCCAATATTTTATTATCCCTCAGAACTATCATAAAAAGTGTGTCATTTTTGTATCAGTTCAAATGATGACACACAAACAGTGCAGCTTTGTTCATTGTTATATGCCAGTGCTTCTATTCCAAAATAATTATCTGTCTCAAAGACACTCAGGTTTTTTTTTTAAAAAGTTATTTTTTTCCATAGATGTTTTAGATTTGCTCTCTACCTTTCTCTTTAAAAATATGCTCCATATGTCTAACAACATGAAATATGAAAATAAATTAAAAATAAATGTACATACAAAATTAAAATAAGTAAAAACAACAATGTTAAAATTATGGGAGCAATTCAAAAGGCCATAAAACGTTTTGAAACATTCTCTACACAATTAGACAATACAACTGCTGATACCTTTAGAATGTGTGACAGGTTAAAGTGTTTTCTTTATGAAAAACACACTCTATAATAGTTTAACCATATTATTGCTACATTTCAAAATATATCCCCTCAATGTATTTTCAGCATTTTGATAGTTCAATTTCCATGCATAAATTCTAATTTTAAATAATGTGAAAAATCAGGAACTTAAAAATGAATGTTCAAGTCTATATACCAAAGAATTATATTGCATTGTTGTAAAAAAGTTCAGTGAATGTATCTGCCAGTCAATAGTATATGATATAATTTATCGTTATTCTACCACTTGAAAAAAACCTTTCAGTTCCAATAAATACTGCTTAATGTTTTCACTGATATTCTCATTTCCTTTATCTTATTCAGGATATTAACTCTCAACTTGTAATACATTTGCAGCAACTGAAGACATTTTTTTTTCCATTTGGTGAAACTTGATCACTTGAATAACTTGTTCTAATTATCTCTAATTGGTTTCTCTCTATGAAAAGAATAAATTGGGTAGATCATAGTTAATATCCTCTAGAAATAAAAGAAATGGTAAATGGTTTGGATAATGACATATGGTGGAATGTATCTGTGTGCCATCAAACAATTCAGTTAATAGGAAAAGATAATTAATAATATCACCATCACCAATATTGCTGTGGGGAATCGTGTTATGGTTATTCAGTTGCTAAGTATATCCACTTCTTTCCAATCCCATGGAGATAGCATTCCAGGCCCCCCCGTCCTCCACTGTCTCCCAGAGTTTCCGCAAATTTATGTTCATAGCATCAATGGCACTATCTAACTATCGCAATATCTGCCCTTCTCTTTTTGACTTCAATCTTTCCCAACGTCAGGTTTTTTTTCCAATGAGTCCTTCTTGTCTCATTCAGTAACCAAAGTATTTGAGCTTCAGCTTCAGTATCTGTCCTTCCAAAGGCCAGGTTGTTCATCAAAGCACCAGAGGGCAGGACAAGAAACAACGGTTGGAAACTGATCAAAGAGAGAAGCAACCTGGAATTAAGGAGAAACTTCCTGACAATGAGGACAATCAAACAGTGGAATAGCTTACCCCCAGAAATCGTGGGCATTCCATCACTGGAGATTTTTAAGAAGAGACTGGACATTCATGTGTCTGAGATGGTATAGGTTCCCCTGCTTGAGCAGGGGGCTGGACTAGAAGACCTCAAAGGTCCCTTCCAGCTCTATTCTATTCTATTCTATTCTATTCTATTCTATTCTATTCTATTCTATTCTATTCTATTCTATTCTATTCTATTCTATTCTATTCTATTAGGACTGATTTGATTTCCTTGCAGTCCAAGGGACTCTCAAGAGACTTCTCCAGCACCACAATTTGAAAGCATCAATTCTCTGGTGCTCAGTCTTCCTTATGATCCAATTCTCACAGCCATATATTATCACTGGGAAAATCATAGCTTTGACTATATGGATCTTTGTTGGCAAGTTGATGTCTCTACTTTTTAATATGCTGTCTAGGTTTGCCATTACTTTCCTTCTAAGGAGCAAGCATCTTTTAATTTCATATCTGCAGTCATAGTCTGCAGTGATCCTAGAGCCCAAGAAAATAAATTCTGACACCGCTTCAATTTCTTCTGCTTCTATTTGCCAAGAAGTGATGGGATCGGATGCCATGATCTTAGGTTTTTTTTTAATGTTGAGTTTCAAGCCGACATTTGCACTCTTCTCTTTCACCATCATCAAGAGTCTCTTTAGTTCCTCTTCACTTTCTGCCTTCAGGTTCTTTGGAGAATAGGTTGTCCCCTTATTGATATTGTCTGCATATCTGAGGTTGTTGATATTTGTCCTAGCAATTGTAATTTCTAGCTTGTGATTCATTAAGATAAATCACTGGTTATCAAATAATGAGACTACATGATGGATGGATGGAGGGAATGGATGGAGGGATGGATGGATAGACAGATTTTGTACTTGTTTTGGTTTTTATGAAAAGTTCCTCTATAAATCCTGTCTTGTGTCCTTCCATTTTATTACAAAATGGAGAACTACTACCGGTACCACTTTCCAGGTAGAATAAAACCATTGCATCATTTGCAAAGCTCTAGTTTTCTTCTTCCTCCACCTTTAAATTCAGATAGGTATAGTTTCCCATTCAAGGATGGTGTACAATATTTTTTTTGAGGGGGAGGTTCCTCCTGGACTCATAGCTCAGGATCAGTGAGCAGGTAGAAGCTATGTACACATGGGGCAACCTTTGAAGAATGTCCGGAGACTCCAAGTAGTTCAGAATGCGGCCACGTGAGCCGTCTTGGGTCTCCCAAGACATGCTCATATCACTCCAGCCCTCTGTGAGCTGCACTGGCTACCTATTGGTCTCCGAACACAATTCAAAGTGTTGGTTATGACCTATAAAGCCCTATATGGCAATGGGCCAGGATACTTGCGGGACCGTCTTCTGCCCCATGAATCCCAGCGATCAGTTAGGGCACATAAGGTTGGCCTCCTACGGGTCCCGTCTGTTAGACAATGCCGTTTGGCGGGACCTAGGGTTAGGGCCTTCTCTGTTGCTGCCCCAGCCCTCTGGAATCAACTTCCCTCAGAGGTTCGTACTGCTCCCTCCCTCCTAGCTTTCCGAAAACTTTTAAAAACACATCTATGCAGACAGGCTTGGGGTGTGTGAGCTGCGCTCTGCCCCTGGGCCTTTGATTGGGACTGTATGTTGTATGAGTGGGTATAGTTTTATAGTTTTTTATATTGTATACTACTATTTTAACTAATTTATATTTTGTACTTGTATTATTTGCTGTGAGCTGCCCTGAGTCTGAGGAGGAGGGCGGCATATAAATCAAAATAATAAATAAATAAATAATAAGTAAATGTCTAGGAAGGGCTTTGCACAGCTTCAGCTGATGTGTCAGTTGCACCTTTCTCTAGATCAGAAGGTCTACATCAGTGATTCATGACCTGGTCACCCTGCAGCTTGACTACAACAATGCACTCTAAATGGGATTGCTCTTGAAAACTATCTAGAAGTTCAACTGGTCCAGAATGCAGGGGGCTGGATTGTGGTGGGCATTCCCCAGTATGCCCATGTAAAACCTCTGCTTCATAAGCTAAACTGGTAGCCAGCTTTCTACTAGATGTGATTCAAGATGCTGGTTATTATCTATAAAGTTCTACATGACATGGAGTCTGGTTACTTAAGGAACTGCCTGTGTCCCGATTATATTTTCCTGGACAATTCATTTTGGCAGGGTTGCCAGGCTTGAGGCTTTGTCAATTAAACAATGTCATTTAAGGCTTTGTCAATTAAACAAGAGCCATGGTGGTGCAGTGGTTAGAATACAGTATTGCAGGCTAACTCTGCTGACTGCCAGCAGTTCGATCCTGACCAGCTCAAGGTTGACTCAGCCTTCCATTCTTTCGAAGTTGGTAAAATGAGGACCCGGATTGTTAGAGGTAATATGCTGAGTCTGTAAACTGCTTAGAGAGGGTTGGAAAGCACTGTGAACAGATATATAAGTCTAAGTGCTATTGCTATCTATCAGGACCCAGGAAAGGTGCCTTCTCAGTAACAGTACCTGCACTTAGGAATGAGGTTCCCCTGAAAATTCAGGTGGCTTCTATCTTGTTGGCATTTTCAAGAGATCCTCAACTGACTCTTCACCCAGGTCTTTGGTGGGGATAAATAAAGCCCCCATCTAAGTAGTGTGGGTCTGTTCTTGTTGTTGCCAAGATTTGCCATCTTTTGTCCCTTTTTTAACTCTTGGATTTTTTGTTTCTTCTGTGTGTGTATACCTTGTGAACCTCCAAGAGTCACAATGTAATAACAATAACAATAATTATTTTAATCAAACATCATTCAAGCTGTATTATTGGTCAGATTGGGATATTAGCAGGTAAGCAGTAGGCTCTTTTTGGACATTTTGGACATTTACCCTGCCAGGTTTCATCTGAACACCTTTTATTTGCAACACATTTTGGAAATATCCTAATTCTTGATTTAGGGTGGAATTAACAATCATGAGGACCTATAAAATCAACACAGAAATTCTCCTATTCCAAATTAAAAATATAAGCTATCAATTTTTTTTCCTTTAAAAACTAATCTTTCATTACTTTTGTTTTGCCTGAGTTGTCTGACTTGGAATGGCATGAAAGAATTGCCACTGATTGTCTTTGTGGGGTGCTGTACTTTGATGCTCCAAAATAATTGTCACAGTTGATTTGCTAGCATCTCCCTCCTAGAAGACATCCTCTTGCCAATGGCAGGGCTTTGTAATGTCATGCTTATGCCTTGCCAGGAATATTCTATGATGATTTCATAGTTAGTTAGTAAAGGTAGTGGAAAACATTTGGCACCATGAGATACAATCTCACATAAATAGTTGGGCTATAAACAAAGAAAAGGTGCCCAGTCACTCACTTTCAGGAGATTTAAACTATCTCCATTTGTGCAAAGTTTAAAAACAAAACTTTGAATGTAATATATGTGGGCCTTGATCCTGCATGGGCAATGCTGATTGATGAGTTGAACTTTCAGCTATATCGGCAGGAGCCTTCTGAAGCTATATATTCCATTAGGACAAGGGAAGACAAATTAAGAGTTTGTGGCTGGCCACATTAAGGAAGCTAAGAATTGCAAAAGCAAGTAAAGCACAAATATTATTTTAAATAATAGGACAAATGTTAGCATTGCCATGCCCCTAACCCTATCCCCAGCCCTAAATATCTGATATGCAAAGGATTCAATGAGCCATTACATTATTTGGCAAGCTATGTATGTCAGTTTCAGAGGGCTCATCACAGCACTTAACCCTTGTTCAGTCTTCTCCATATAAAATACTGAATTTGCAACATGAATTCTGAGCGCTGGAGCAAGGCGTATGCAATACAGGTAAGTCCTCAACTTATGACCACAACTGAGCCCAAAATTTTTGTTGCTAAGTGAGACATTTGTTAAATGAACTTTGGCCCGTTTTACAACCTTTCTTGAGACCTTTGTTAAGTGACTCACTACAGTTAAGTTAATTACCCCATTGTTAAGGGAATCTGGCTTCCCCATTGACTGTTGTTGTCAGACGGTCGCAAAAATTGACCATGTGACACCAGGACACTGCAACGGTCATAAATATGAACCAGTTGCCAAGCATCTGAATTTTGATCATGTGACCATGGGGATGCTGCAAGGGTCATAAGTGTAAAAATGGTCATAAATTCACTTTTTTCATTGCCGTTGTAACTTAGAACAGTTACTAAATGAACTGTTGTAAGTTGAGGAGTATCTGTGTTTCTTAGTTGATGGGATATGACCAACAATATAGTGGTTTGCAGACTCTAGATTAGAGATTAGAATTATATGAGCAAGCTTCAGGTAAAACCAGACTGTGGCTATAGTTATGGCATGCTGGCTAATTTGTGTGAATATTGACCAGTACTGATACTATTAGCAGGGAATGCAACAAAAGGTACGCTACAACTAAGATTAGCAACCTGGTCTACATTTTTTCTATCTTACCCTAAAGCATGTTTTGTGAAAACCTTCATTGGCAAAATGATGATGACAGTATCTATGAGCCCATCTGGCAAGAATCATGGTAAGAGTGGGACATAAGACCTGTAAATGGTTAAAAGTATGAATTAAATTAAAGGTATATGGTGTGTTGATAGAATTAATAAAAAAAGTCAAGGATGCAGTGGATCTGCATGAAGGTGGTCTGTGCTTGTACAGTATATCCGATGAATACATTTGAGGAAATACATATATTTTAGTTATGACTGAGAGGGCTAACTGCATAAATTGTTGTCACAGAGATTATTGTAAATACATATGAAAATAAGAATCCATGCAGTGATAACAGATGTATGTTATGGTTCGATAAATGGTGATACAGTGCACCAGACTGGGTCTCACTTTTAGCACCTATTACTTAAAAATTTTCAGTATTTTAAAGGAGACATTTTTATTTGCTTTCTGAAGCTCACAGCCAAGGATAAACATCTATTTAAAATGATGACAAGAATTCCATTTTATTGAGGTTTTCCGGTTCCGGTCACGAGGACCGGAGCCTTTCTCTGCGAGCTCCGGGACGGGGCTCGCGCGAAATTCAAATTAAATACAAAAAAGAGACAGGGAGCAACAAAAAAAGAGGTAGAGATTAAAAAGGAATCTCGAACCTCTCAAACGAGGTCAGACTCACCGCCGGGAGGTCCCGAGAAGCCGCGGACGGAGCGGAGGAAGCCAGCGGCAGCAGAGCGACCGGCAGGCCCGAGAACGCCGCGCCAAGCCGTAAGTCACGGAGATCCAGAGAACGGGCGAGAGGCGAGCGGCGGAGCGGAAGGGAGACACCGGATTGCTGCCGAGGGGACCTGCCGGCCGGCGGAGAACCTCCAGAAGAGTCGGAGAGCGGAAGAAAAGGCAAGAGAACAGCGGAGGAGGACTGGAGCAGCGAACAAAGGCGGAAGCGGCCAGAGCCAGAAAGTAAGAAGCCGACAAGAGAGGAGAAGCGAGAGGCGGAACCAAACAAAGCCGATAGGACACAGAAAAGAGAGGAGGAGAGCAGAGGGAGCAACAGGCACGAAGAAAGACACCGGTAAGACAAGCGGGGGCCGATTAGAGCACCGAGGGACAGTAGACGCAGGGGGAGCCCAGCGGTAGGGGGAGGACCCTCACAAGACCCCCAGAAGACCCCCCCAGACCCCAAAAAGTCTAAGTGTACTGCACCTGGTGAAAAGGGCCATCTGTGCAAGTCTCAAGCCACAGATCATTTCACCTTGCATCATCTCTGCCAGCACAGCGAAGCTTATCTGAAAGCAAATAGCACCCCCTAGTGGACAATTTAAAAAAATTTTTTTTTTCCTGTTAAAATATAAACTGTTTGATCCAACCTATCCTAGCAGCTTGATAAACTGGCACAGGAACAATCCGCCCACAATTCTTGGCATCAAGGGGTGGCTTTAAGGGTGGACAGGCCAACAGGAGGAGAAGCTCAAAATGGCTGCCAGACGGACAAAACAAATCAAACTGCGAGACCTGAAGGGAACTGCACCCTCCCCGGCCCAGCCCTCCAATCTGCTAGGGAACACCCCACCCAACCACACACACCCCCACCCAACTGCATGCCCTCAGACCCACACGCCAACCCACGACTCCGCAACAGCACGCATGATCCAAGAACTAAAAGAGACGATTGAGACACTAAATGAGACGATAGCGACGATGGTGGTACGGATGGATGGCATGGATAGAAAATGGGCAGAAATGGGCGCGAAGACGGAGAAAGGACGCCTAGAAACAGAACGGAAGACGGAGGAAAGATACAAAGACATGAAGAGGATGCTGGCGGACCAAGGTGGAGACCTGGAGAAAAAGTGGGAAGAACAGCGCAAAGCGACGGCCACTGATTTGGAACAGATAAAGGAGGCATTGCAAACACATTACAAAAACCTCCAAGAAACAAGGGAGAATACGGAAAAGATGATGAAGGAAGTGGAAAACCGCGTAGAGGGTCAGCTTGCAGAGGTGAAAAGAGAGGTTCAAGACCAGTCCACCATGATACAATTCTGGCAAATGGCATTTGCAATCAGGATCAGAGGGTGGAACGAGACAACATACGAACCCCAGGGAAGACTGCGCAGGACCTTTGTAGAGGCCCTGGCAACATTCCTGGGCACGAGCGCCAATGATATTGAGTGGCATGTCGAAAAAATCCAGAGAGTGGGCGCCTGGAGGGAAGTGAACAAACACCAACCAAGGGATGTGGTCATCCACTTCACAACACAGAGGTTCCGGAACCACGTCTCTGCCACTTCCTATAACAAGGCATTCTACATAGAGGAGCAGGAGGTGAAGGTTCTGAAAGAGATCCCCCAGGCGATGCTGAGAGACAGAAAGAACTACAAATTCCTGACCACAGAACTGAGATCGCGTGCACTGCAATACCGGTGGGAAACCCCAACAGGAGTGTCACTTTCTTATAAAAACAAGAGACATTACTTGACCTCGGTCCAGAAAGCCAAAGACTTCCTCGAAAACGAATTGAAGTCGGGAGGCCCTCAACCCACCGCGAGAGAAGAAGCAGATAGACCACTGGAAAGCGGGAGGGATCGAGGCCAACGAGCAAGCCGCGCAGAAGCACAGATCGGGGCAGTGGCAGAGGAAATGAATGGACTACCTCTAGGGGCGAGGGCGCAGAGAGCAGAGAGCAACAAAAACAAGGAGGCAGGACAGTCTACAGAGGGCAGGCTACCAGGCATCACTACCAAACGTACAGACCAGCAAGGCAAGACCTCACAAACCAAAATGAGCACCAATCCGGATATCGTGGGAACGAGACCAAAGGAGACAACAGGAGAAACAACAGAAAGGGTCTCGCAAAAATATCCTGCAACAGATGATGGCTACTAATTATTTGACTTGGAATGTGAACGGACTGAACTCCCCCCAGAAAAGAAGAAAAATTCTCCACTACCTAAACCAAGGTAAAAGCGATATAATCTGCCTACAAGAAACACACATCAGAGCAGCAGACCAGAAATATCTGATCAACTACAAACTAGGCACGCACTTTGTGGCAGCGGCGCCAAGAAAAAAGAATGGGATTGTTATATACGTAAAGAAACATGTAATGTCTAAGCTAATAGAGTCCGACCCCCAAGGTAGATACCTGGCAATTGAAATAACACAAGAAGACAAGAAGATTCTAGTAATGGGCGTATATGCACCGCATCAGCAACAAGGCAAATTCTACAAAAAGCTACACAAGAAAATAACACAACTTAATTACAGATCTTACATCATCATGGGCGACTGGAACGGGGTCATAGAGACTGCTCTAGACAAAAAAAGAACTGCACTGAACCCGCAAAAACACTCCAAGTTGCCTAAATCCTTCTTCGACATGAAGGAGGACCTCGAACTGACAGACGTATGGCGGAGAAGGCACGGCAAAGAACAAGAATTCACCTTCTTCTCTGGCAGACATCAATCATTCTCCAGAATCGACTTTATATTAACTTCTAGTGACTTGCTAACTTGTCTAAACGCGGTGAAAATCCTACCCAAGACACTGACAGACCACAACCCTGTGAGGATGGAATTAAGACATGGCCCGAAACAGAGGAGGTCCTGGAGAATCAATGAAAGCTTGTTTAGACATGAGACCAATGTGGCGGAATGCAAAAAAGCTATGAAGGAATTCTTCGACACAAATATGAACAACGAAACACCGATAGAAACGATCTGGGAAGGCAGCAAGGTGTACATGTGCGGGATCCTCATAGCCATGAATAGCAGGCACCGTCGCAAACAAGAACAAAAAAGAAAAGAGTTAGAAAATGAGATAAGTAAAAGGGAGCGGCTACTAATAAAAAGGCCAGAGGACAAAGTCACCAAAGAAGGACTCAAGATCTTAAGAAAGCAATTTGACATGTTGATGGCTGACCAAGTTGCAAGGAATATACAATATGCAAAACATAAGACATTCTGCAAGGCCAACAAACCGGGCCGCTGGCTAGCCTACACTATAAGAAAGAAACAGAAATCCCGCATAATTGAAAAGATAGAATACAAAGGCAAGGAAGAATTCCAACAAAAAACCATCAAGAAAGCCTTCACGGAGTTCTACTCGAAACTATATGCCGAGGATAAGATACAAGACAAAGAGATAGATGAGTTCCTACAAAATGAAAAGATACAGGCAATTACCGACACACAAAGAGAAGCCCTGAATGCCTTAATCACAAAAGAGGAAATACACTCAGCGATCACACAACTGAAAGCAGGAAAATCGCCCGGGACGGATGGGATAACAGCGACCTACTACAAACACCTCCAAGAGGAGATGCTAGAACCCCTCCGAAAACTATTTGCCAACATTCAAGAAGGAGGCCAGGTCCCACCATCCTGGAAAACAGCCTACATCTCATTAATCCCAAAGGAGGGGAAAGACAACACACAGCCCGCAAACTACAGGCCCATCTCACTACTAAACACAGACTACAAAATCTTCACGAAAATTTTGGCCAATAGACTAATGACTGTACTACAAAAAACAATACACCCGGACCAAAGGGGATTTATACAAGGACGCCAGATGAAAACCAACGTGAGACAGCTGCTGAACATAATAGAATACCTGCAAAAGCACAACCAGATACCCGCCGCTCTTATGTTTGTGGATGCAGAAAAAGCCTTCGACAGACTGCACTGGCCGTTCCTGACGAACTTGGTCCGGAAGATGAAAATGGGAGTACAGTTTCTCAACTCCATAACGGCAATTTACCAGAAACAAACAGGTCAGATCATTGTCAATGGAGACTTAACGGACTCATTTAATATAGAGAGAGGCACGAGACAGGGCTGCCCGCTGTCCCCCCTGCTATTTGTCCTAACACTGGAAATTTTACTGAACAGAATAAGAGCGGCAGAGGATGTACAGGGCATACAGATTAAACAGCAAGAATACAAACTATGTGCCTTTGCGGATGACCTGCTGGTGACAATGTCGCAACCAGCACAATCAGCAAGGAAATTGATGGAGATAATGGAGGACTATGGTAGGGTGTCAGGCTTCAAAGTAAATATATCAAAAACAAAGATGCTAGTCAAAAACCTAGACAACAAAGCAAAACGGAACCTGGAAAGAATAACGGGTTGTGAAATAGTCAAGAAAGTCAAATACTTAGGAGTGGAGATAGAATCAACAAATGCGAAATTATACAAGAATAACTACGAGGTCCTGTGGAATAAGATACAAGCAGACCTGGAAAGGTGGAAATCACTACGTCTGTCCCTGCTCGGCAGGATAGCGACAGTAAAGATGAATGTATTACCCAGATTTTTATTTCTCTTTCAAATGCTACCCATACTCAAGAAGGATGCAGACTTAGACAACTGGCAGAAGAGCATCAACAGATTTATTTGGGACGGCAAGAGACCGAGGGTGAAACTAAAAATCATCCAGGACGCAAGGGAGAGAGGGGGACTCAAAATGCCTAATCTAAAGCTATATTACTATGCAGCAACGTTGGTGGCGGTTAGTGACTGGATCAACATGACAAATGATAGAATTCTGAATATTGAGGGGCATGGTCTACGATTCGGCTGGCACGCATACCTAGTATACAACAAAAAGACAGATAGGAACTTCAAGGAGAACCCATTACGAATCCCATTGCTATGGGTCTGGAAGAAATATAAGCACCTCCTACACGACAAGATTCCCATCTGGACGATCCCTGGACACGCAACAGGGGATATGAACACATCCCAAGGGCAAGAAGTGGTGCCCTACAGTGAACTTGTACTGGGAGAAGAAAACGGGTTCCTCTTGAAATCTCAAGCAACGCTAGCAAACAGAGGAATAGGAAGTAACTGGCTATCATATATACAACTACAATCAAGGTGGCGTAAAGACAAGAAGAAGGGCTTCTCCCAGACCGACGAGAATCTAATTAAACAGATTAGAGAACAGGGGATTATGCACATCAAACGAGTGTACAGCATTCTGATAGAAATGGACTCTGAAACCGAGCTAGTCAAGAACTGTATGATAAAGTGGGCACAAGACTTCAGACACCCTATCACCATGGACACGTGGGAGAAAATATGGGTGAGGAATGTAGAATTCACGAAATCGCAACACTTAAGGGAAAACTTCTACAAGATGTTCTATAGATGGCATCTAGACCCGAAAAAAATATCACTCATCTACCCGGGCTCCCAGCCCAAATGCTGGAGGTGCGGGGACGGGGAGGCTACTTATTTCCATATATGGTGGACATGCAGAAAAATCAAAGCATTCTGGAGGAAGATATGGTGGACACTCCAAACTATTTTTAAAAAGCGTATAGAATTTCTACCTCAGGCATTTCTGTTAGGGATCACAAAGGATATCACTACCTCAGAGACAAATTTATTCTTGAACTTAATTACAGCAGCAAGATTGTTGGTGGGACAGTACTGGAAGAATCCGGAAATACCGGCTATTGAAGAATGGACTGTGAAAGTAACAAATTTGGCGGAAATGGCGAAAATATCAGCATACTTGAAAAACCGCACCAATGAACAATTTGTGACTGACTGGAAACAGTGGATAGACTATATCCAAGAGAGACACCAATCAAACAGAATGCAGCTGGCGTTCAGCTAAGGATCGATGGGAGGAGGGATGAAGGGCTAACAAATCAAATGTTTACAAAAACTAACACCCAACGTTGAATGTATATGTTCTATAACTAATGCCTCTTAACATAACCTTAGGACTAAGGTTGTTTGCTTTAATATTGTTAAAGTAGACTGAATCTCTACCTCAGGATATGAAACTTTTACCTCAGGATCTTGGGTTGGGGACCATAAAAGATTGCACTAGTAATGGGATGAAGTCAACTCAGAAGCGCAAACGCACAATATGCGATAGACTAGATACAGTAGATAGACCATATATAAGAGAAACACCAATCAAACAAAATGTATTCGGAGTATACTTGAAGATGTAAGGGAGGAGGGGAGAACGTTTACTAAAACAAATGTTTACAAAGATTAATACCTAATGTTGTATGCTATGTTCTAGGATGATTGCTTAGCAATAGGATCTTATGTTTAATGTTGATCACATTAATATTGAAACAGATAGGGGAAACACCAATCAAAATAAAATGTAACAGGAGTATAGTTGAGGCTAGACGCGAGGAGTGGGGGAAAAAGGCTTACTAACGCAGATGTTTTCAAAGACTAATACTTAGTATTGTATACCAGGTGTCATGATGATTGCTGCATAATAGGTTTTTATGCTCAATGTTGATTGTTTTAATAAAAGAATTTTTATAATAATAAAAAAAAAGAATTCCATTTTATTTTCAAGTTGGAAAAGACTTCGGATGTCATGCCATATTTACCATCCTGGTTTTTTTTTCCACATTCACACGTTAATATTCCCTCACTTACTTTTTTCCTATCTTCTCTTTGAGAGAAGTATACAAGTTACAAAAGGTGAGTTCTAGCTTGTCTTGTGTGTAGCTGGCACAAAGCCAGCTGGGTGACCTTGAGCCCGTCCCTCTCTCCCAGCCCTAGGAAGTAGGCAATGGCAAACCTTTTCCAAAAACAACCTTGCCAGGAAAACTGAAGGGATTAGTCCAGACAGATTGCCAGGGGTCAAAAACTGACTTGAATGCAGCAACAAACAAAAAAAAGGGGGGAGGGGGGAGGAAGATCAGGCAATAAACTACATTACTAGTTAATGTGAAATATAAATAAACGCAATAAATAATGAAGAAAGTGAAAGTCCAGAATGTGATAGGAAATTATAGACTTTAAGAATGGTGAGGCTAGAATTATAGGCAAACAGGTAGTCCTCAAAACTTGTTTAGCAAGTATTCTAAGATAACCGTGCTACAAAAAATTAATTTACAATAGGTGCTCACACCTATAGCCATCCTAGCGTCCTTTGGTCAATGCTTGTGATCCAGGCCTTGATAACCGGTTATGCTTATGACAATTGCAATATCCTATGGTCACACGATCGTCATTTGCAACCTTCCTGTTCTGTCCCAGCCTACATGAGTTTTTATTAAGCTCACAAGGAGAAACCCCTCTTTCAACAAGCAGGCTGGAACCGCAGGAAAAAACCAACCCCCTTTTATTATTTACAGACCTGAGTAAATGTCCAAGGCAGACAAAACACGGTTCCCAGAAACTCGATTCCTTAACACAAACGGTTGCCTTCAGCAACCAGCACCTCCCATACCTTCCCTTTTATTATGCAGCCAAGGCGTGGCTTCCTAATGCCTTCTCCTTTGCCTTTGGAGCTGCCCCATTGCATTCCTCTGTCCAACTCTCTTTTCTTGCCAACGTTTACGTGCATCCTGGATATCTTCCAGCTGTGAGTCATCACTGTCCAATTCAGCCTTCCAGCACAGCTGTGTCTCAGCCTGAGCACAAGTAGAGGGGCCAGGCTCCTTGTCAGACTGTAAGTCTTGAAGCTCCTCAGAGCCTTCCTCTGACTCAGTTGTCACTCCAGGCCACTCCTCATCCTTCTCTGATTCCTCTGATTCAGCTGCCGGGTCCACTGGCTGGCAAGGAATCACAACTCCGTATAATAACAGATGTACGCACCTTCCGTCGGGAACTAAAAACATTCCTTTTCCGACAGGCCGGCCTGGCATAGAAGCTTCGGTTCCAATAGGGTCAAAATGTTTTAGGGGGACTGAGTATTTTTTAAGATTTTAAATTTTGTATGTTTTGGGTTTTAAATGGGATTTTGGCCAAATTATTTAATTTATTTTTAATTATTTTAAATTTTGTATATTTATATGTTTTTTAAATTTTAGGCTGTACACCGCCCCGAGTCCTTCGGGAGAGGGGCGGTATAGAAATTTGATTAATAATAATAATAATAATAACACTTCCCTGCCAGCTTCTGACAAGCAAACTCAATGGGAAAGGCAGGAGGGAAGGTCACAAGTAACAATCACATGATATCTTACTTAACAACCATGGCAAAAAGGGTTGTAAAATTGATCATGCATCCCATAGGTTAATGAGTACACCACTTAATTATGAATTTTCTAGTCCCAGTTGTGGTTGTAAATCGAAGACTACCAAGTATTTGGGTAAATTGAATATTTTGGATAGAATTAACAGAGGGATAGACTCAAGAATACATGAAATGTTAATACCACTTTATAATGCCTTGGTAAGGCCACACTTGGAATACTGCATCCAACTTTGGTCGCCACAATGTAAAAAAGATGTTGAGACTCTAGAAAGAGTGCAGAGAAGAGCAACAAAGATGATTAAGGGACTGGAGGCTGAGACAGATGAAGAACGGATGCAGGAATTGGGTAGTTCAGAAGTGCCAAACTGCTGGCCCACAGGCCGGATGTATCACGTGGAAGCTGCACCCACCCCAGCTCTAGCAAGGGGGAAAATGTCACAATACATCACAACACATCACATGACATGGCGAGTTTGACACCCCTGGTCTAGTTTAATGAAGAGAAGGACCAAGGGTGACATGATAGCAGTGTTTCAATATCTCAGGGGTTGCCACAAAGAAGAGGCAATCAAGCTATTCTCCAAAGCACCTGAGGGGCAGGGCAATAAACAATGGATGGAAACTAATCAAGGAGAGAAGCAGCCTAGAACTAGGGAGAAATATTCTGACAGTTAGAACAATTAACCAGTGGAACAACCTGCCTCCAGAAGTTATGGGTGCTCCTATACTGGAGGTTCTTAAGAAGAGACTGGATAGCCATTTGTCTGAAATGGTGTAGATCTTCTGCCTTTGCAGGAGGCTGGACTAGAAGACCTCCATGGCCCCTCACAATTCTGTTATTGGGTAGATATAACTGCAGAATTTGGTGGTTTTTCTTTCTTTCTACCCCAACTCAGAAATAAACATATTTGAAGGGATACACAGTAAACAATAGGGGAATTTGAAGAACTTTGATCTCAAGATGACAAAAATCCAATACAGACATTTTTCTATAACATGAAGTAGTATGTGTATTTGAAGCTCTGCCTCCCCATCCCTGCTGCTGACATTTTTATGTTCAGGGATGCCAAAAGCAACCAGACATGTGGAGATTTATGGGCTGGGTACAAGATATGTGTACATACAACCCCCATTTTAGCCCTCTTAGATTGCAGGATAATGCCTGCATGGGACTTAGGAGGGCTCAGTATGCCATAACCAGCACAAAAGAAGTGCCTAACCCAAGGCAGTTATGAGAGACTTTTATTACAGAGTTTTGTAGATTGAATACAACATTAACAAAAGCATTAGGGTTTCACCACAAAATATTACCAGACTCTAAACTCCAGTTGCTACTTTTATGGGCCACCACTCGAGCTTTAAATAACTGCAAAAATAAAACAGGTGGATCTTCTTCTCTCATAGAAGATTTTGAACCAAGCATATTCCCCTTCAAGATTGTGAAAGGGAGGCAAGCGCTGATAGATCAGTGAAGGGAGATGGGACGATTAAATTGGCAATAAAAGAAATACTGTTGGATCTAATGCTTAATACAGTTTTCCCCAACAAAGCACCAGCCAGATGTGCAATAACTTGTTGTCTAGTCATTCTGGAAGATGTATTTGCAAAACATCTGAAGAGTACCACATTGGGGAAGGTTAAGTTACATTATGCATTTGCATTATTGGTATTTAATGGTGGCGGTAGGGAAGAAGGATAATTCCAAGAGATTACTAGTTCAAAACAAAATGCCATACGTATAGGGCAAGTCTAGTAAAAACAATTGTTGAAATAATTTAATGGAGCATTAAACCAAGCTATGTGAAACTATCATTCTAACTTGCTAGACAGGGACTAACAGCTACAAGATTTATTTTCAAGATGGATTTAATCTTTCACTAGTGGGGAATTTAGAAGATGGCCTCATAGTTCTTCTGTATCTCTGCATTATCCTGTTTCAAGACTAAGCCATAAAATCACAGTCCCAACAGATTTATATGTTTGCTTCCATGGATCTCTAAGTGCAGGAACTTGCAATACCATAACAAAACTTTGTGTTATTCATTCCTCATTGTCTTACATAAGCAAAATTGGAGAAGGAGTGTAGGAAGGGAACAAGTCAGCACATTAAGTAGTCCTAAAACCAATGGCTACAACTCAGTTTATAATTGCAGTAGCTTTTCCAACTGCTGACCTCAAAATGCTAAGAGTCATCCATTCTTCTTCCCTACTGCAGGTTCACGTTAAGTGTAAGTCCCCACTGAAACGAGCAGTTACTGTGAAAGGGTTATACACCCCACCATGGAACTAACCTTCAATTGCCATGTGTCAATCTGTTGAAATAATGGTGCCTAGGCATAATACTATGGGGGCTGGACAATTAAAGACAAATGGAGAATCTAGCTTGAGCCCAGGAGCAACAAGTCAGGAAAAGGCAAATTATTCCCAGTGGACAAATGACATGCCTGTTCACAAGCTCTGCAGAACTTCAGCATTGCAAATGGAGATCATTTCAAGAGTTTTTAGATAAATTCAGATGAGCAAAAACTAAATAACAACCACAGCCAAAGGCTGAGCAGCAAAGCTGCTTCTCGATAAGGAGCCAATATTGGAACAGTCCTCTGTTATATTGCTGAACACTGCAAATGAAAACTTTTTCTTCTACCAAGAAGCACATTTTTATGGCTGATCTGTTAAGGGCTACTGGGTAAATACAACCAAAGTAAGCGGTAGGTAAGATCAGAGGCTTCATTGCTGGGAAACGCCTTTGTCCTCCATTCCAACATCTTCTCTTCATCCCAACCAATAACATAGTAAAGTTACTTGGGGGACAGAACTGATCTCTTTAAAAGCAGGGCTTTTTTTTCTCATAGAACGCCCAGAATGGAGTTCCGGCACCTTTTTTGGTTGGAACCTTGTAGGGTAGGCAAGGCAGGTTATATGACATGTGTGAGTTCCAGCACCTTTTTTTTTTTTTAAGAAAAAAAGCACTGTGTAAAAGAGTTGTCAAATTAAACTGAGGCTATTTCAAATTAGCCCAAGCACTGCATGTGGCCATAGGGCCAAGGGAATCCCACTTTGGCTAGATCAGTTATGAATTGATGCTATAAGTGCATTACATGATTTAAAGTGTCACCATTTTAGGTCATTGTAGTCTCTGGATTCATTATCCAGAAAACAGTTATATTATTTCAACCCATCTACAGAGACTTCTCTCCTCCTCACCATAACATGCATGTGATTATACACATGTGTGTGTGTGTGTGTGTGTGTGTGTACACACCCACTCTGCAATTTAAATATTGTAGAGACAGATATAGCTTGGGATTCAATCTCTCGGCTTGTTTACTTTCTGGTGTTTCAGTGGAATTGAAGGGCTCCATTCTTTTGGAATGGTTTACTGATGCTGGTCAGTCACCTTATTTTGAAACAATCTCACAGAGAGTCAATGGGACTTTTTTCTAGGATAATTGATTTGGAAACTGTAGCCTTTGTCATTCTGGCCAGCAAACTATCTAACTTTGTCATTCTGGCCAGCAAACTATCTAAAACACATTTCTGAGTGGAAGATAGGCACTTTGATACAGTCATTCAATTTCTGTCTACTGTTTGGAGGCTGAACACATTTCATTTTCTCTCCCGCATGGTTCTTCCCAGTTGTTTTTTTATTGCTTCTCCTAAAATAAAACTTTCCCAAACTGAAATGACATCCCCACATTATTAGCAATTCTCTATCTAGGGAGATATTGCTGAATAATATTTATAAACTCAGATATTTAAAATCAGTGCTAAGTGAATACCAACATTCACATTGTTAAAAACCTCTTATAGCTTGTAACCTCTTATTAGCTTGCCAATCTAATATAATGTATTAATCTTAAGCAATCACCTTAAATATGGCTATGTTGCTTCATTGTGGGAAGGAGCTTGTGGGTTATTCTTGGGAAGGACAAAAGAAAAATGCCAGGTATGTACAGCAATGAGTATCTACTTCCAGCAGGATCCCTCAAGGTGTGAAGGTCACGACAGCTGCCCAGCTAAAGCAAGCAGAGGCCTGAATTGGGCAGCAGAGATCTAGGATGCTAGAAGTAGATGATCACTGTAGTGAAAATAGCAGATTCCCCTTTTATACTGTATGGGGAAAGGTAATGGTAAACCACTCCTGTATTTTACCCAAAAACCCACATGGAGAGACAAAATAAAGAGATTGATGATATTGTGCCCAGTTGTGAGTCCCTCTGGTTAGATGGCACTAAGAATGCAAGTGAGGAAGAGCTGAGGGTCTTTTGAAATACTAATGGCATTTGTGATAGAGCTAGGTAAAAGCTTTTGGGATGTCTAATGGCTAATATTGCCATGCATGAAAAGAAAATCCTAAATTGCAAAGACAAAATTGTGGGAACATGGAATGTGGGAAACATGAACATGGGGAAGGTCAACAGAGTGAAAGATGAAATGAATCAATCCACAGTGACAACTGAGCATCAAGAATCAAGATGGACTGCATTTGAAAAAGAAATAAAAATTTTGGCAATATATTCATTTTGACTGCTGCTATCCTACCCAACATAGATAATTGTAGTTTAACCCATTTATCCAATTCTATTTGTGTATTGTTCCACAAGACTTCATAATTATTTTTATATAACTTCCCGTTAGAGGCTTCAATTTCAATTCCTAAATATTTAACTTTCTTAACTATTTCACAACCCGTTATTCTTTCCAAATCTTGTTTTACATTACCATCTAAATATTAAAAGATTGTATAATGCATTGATAGAAATTGATTCTGAAACTAAGTTAGTTAAAGATTGTATGATAAAATGGGAAAAAAATTTAGGACAACCAATTTTGATGGAAACTTGGGAAAAAATCTGGGTGAAAAATGTAAAATTTACACAAGCGATTCATTTAAGAGAAAATTTTTATAAAATGTTTTACAGGTGGCATCTGGATCCAAAAAAATTATCATGTATGTACCCTAACTTACAAGCTAATTGTTGGAGATGTGATAGTATGGATGCTATTTATTTTCATGTATGGTGGACTTGTAAAAAAATTAAGGCTTTTTGGATAAAAATATGGTGGATTCTTCAAAATATCCTAAAAAAACGTACTGAATTTCTACCACAGATGTTTCTGCTTGGCATTATAAAGGACTGTATACCACCATAGAGACAAATTTAATCTTGAATTTGATCACAGCAGCAAGATTGTTGGTGGGACAATATTGGAAGAAGCCAGAACTACCATCTATTGAAGAATGGATTTTGAAAGTAACAAATATGGCAGAAATGGCTAAAATCTCTGCATATTTGAAGGATCACTCAAATGAGAAATATTTGTTGGACTGGAAAAGATGGATAGAGTATATACAAGGGAGAGAAATTGTATTTAGCATATAATTAAATATTTATGTGTTAGGTTGCAAAATATAGTATTTTTAATAGGTTTTATATAATATTTTGGAGTAATTTAGTGGGTTTTCTTGTGTTTTTACCCTGTATTCACTTTGGGAAGTCGGGGTGGTGGTGGTTGGGGGGGATTTAATAATTTTATTATTTGTAATATGTAATTGTGTTATGTAAGATTAGAGATGGATTGCCTTAGCGGCACCTCAGAACCACATTCAAGGAGGGGGAAAAGGTTGGGAGTGAGGAGTTAGGGAAGTAGGGAGTTGTAAGAGGAGTGAGGAGAGTGAGGGAGGTAGAGATGGTGGGGGGATAGAAGATGAAAGGGAGGAAGTTAGAGGGGGATGTGGCTGGTGGGGTGATGCTGAGCGATGCCTTACGATATAATTATGTTTATTATTTACAATTACACTGTATTTATAATTATAAAATTAATAATAATAATATGAAGACTAGACGGGGAACTGGTCAAAACAATCTGCATTTATTCATGGCAATGTGCATGTCATTCTCATCTACAGAATATCTACCTTTCCCAATCCCTGTGAATCATCTGGACAACATGCAGGGGAGCATTCAGCTGCATTCCATCAGCATTCTATCATATATCACCTTGCTAGATTGCTGGGTTAATCGTGACTTGCTGCATGGCAGTTATCTTTCTTATTTCTGGAAGTTTCAGAATAATTTCCCATACTCCCAAAAATAGGGTCTTGGTTCAGTACACTGCTGACTTCTCTACGTGTTACAGTTTAGCCATATTGACTGCTCCAAACCAGCCACATGCATATTGGTGGTTGCCAACTTTGCTCTAAAGCAAAGGCATTAACTTTTTGTGCTAAACTGAGCTTGTGGGGGTGAGCACCATCTGCCTTAGACTGACCTCCTCTGTTGCTTTGAGCCATCTTTTCCCCAGGCCAGCTTTCCAGTTCTACAGAAACAAAACTGGGAACTATAAAAAGTCTTGCACACACTGTGGAACAAAAGTTAATTAATAAAAATGTTCTCTTTATGTATTTTGTTCACTTGTCAGTTTAGCTATTATTAGAATTGTTTCCACACAGTAGTGTTCTGAAACTCTTAATCAACTCACACACATACACACACCTAAGAATATGATTCCTAACAGGGTTTGAAAAGAAGTATATAAGAAATAAAAAAAAGTTGTAAAGGATAATGAAAGCTTTCCCAAGATCCAGCTGCTTTGATCTTTTGATCACAAGTCTCTCACTACTACCCAAACCATGGCTATATTAATCATCTCTGACAGTTCATCAAAATCAATTTTAGTTGGGTTTGTGAGATTGGCATAAAGACTTCCATGGTATCTCTGGCTGTAATCGTTTTATACACTTATCTGGATGAAAAACCCATTCTGTAAGATACCACTGAGTTGAAAATGAACCTGTCTTGTATTATCAATAATTTTGTGAAAGAACCAATGAGTAATGATGATTAAAGTTACTAGCTGATACAGGCAGAAGAACATTGTAGCATGCAATGCTGTTACTGCAAAATATCTTAAGAGAGCATAACTGGGCTCCTTCAAAAGCGATTATGAGATCCAGAGAGTAATAATCTACAGTTAAGTTAAATGTTAGTGACAGGGAAAAATGTTCAAGAATTAATTAAGGGGAAAGCTAGTAGAGACACATCGGCTTTTAAGAGGCACAATCATATTATACAATTACAAAGGGAAAAAATAGATGCTAGCAACAGCATTATCTAATTGACAATTCTGATAAATCAGAAACTCTCTACTTGCTATATTAGTTTAAAACTATATTTAAACCATTTTTTCCATGAACTCTAAGAGCTGAAATTTGTCATCTGCCTGCCTGCTATAAATCTAATGATTATTTACTAGATTTATATACCACCTTTAATTTGTACAATTCAAGGCAGTGCACACAATGCTCTTGTAAGGTGGATTGAATGCCAAAAGGGCTAGAACTCATGATTTCCCAGTTTTTAGTCGAATATCATTAACACTACATCAAACTGGCTATCTCTTCCTACCTACATACCAATTTATTGATCTGTTCATGCATCTGTCCTTATTAAAACTGTAGTCACTATGTTTACTTCAAATATAAAAACAAATTTCTTTCTGAAGTTGGGAAAAACTTCATTTCTTTTGGTATATTTTAAAGTTCCAATCGTCCATCCTCAAAAACAATTACAAAAATAGAGACTGGATATACAAGATAGATCAGGATGCTGCGGGTATATACTGTGTTGCAAATCCTTCATTGTGTACAGAGACAGACAGAAGACTATGAACATCCTCTTATGATTTTTTTAAGTGCATATTTAAGGACACATTTTGGAAATAGCTTATCTTTCAAGATGATGCAAAAAATGCTCCTCTGTCCAGAATCCATACATAGATCTTTGCCCTGAAATCAGTGAATTTTCCACCTTTGCTCATAGAATGAGCTTTCCTTCATTTGGACCATTAATTGCTAACAATAATAACACAAATAGTCTTCTGAAGATGAATTGATTGCCTGTGAGGTCAGTTATATGAAGAGACTAATGTCTGAAATGCAACCTTGCAGGAATCCTGCTAAAGCCATTACAAGTTGGACAAGATAAACTTAAGTGGGGAGTAAGAAATGAAAAAAGAGGAGACAGGCTCTTACAATTATTTTACAATGACTGGTCGGTAAAGATATAGACACTGATTTATAAACATTGGATAGGTCATTGCTGGAATCCTTAGCTGAATTGTATATGTTTGATTTAGAAGAGAGAAATTTGAGATAATGGTCCTGTTTCTTACTCTGTTGCCTTAATAAATAAAATAATTATAAATGAAAGGAACTAGCTCATATTATGCCACTATAATAAAATATGCTACAACAGGTCATTTCTATAAGAAAAAGTCTTTTGTGTATCCACTTCTATAAGTGTCCAAATTAAAGATTCCTCACATATAAACAATGCCAAGTTTGAGAAGTCTCATAAAGTATTCAAAGTGTTTTTCAGCTTTAAAGGGAAACATTAAAAAAAACCCAACACCTTTTGTTCAATGTCTTCTAGTTTTGACAAAAATACATCATAATAGAACAAAGACATCTGTATGTTATTAATGGATTTGGCTAATTTTCCTAATATTTTTTTCACCATCTGTTCTGACAATTTAGCAAACATTGTCATTTCAGAAGAAACAATGGCAGGTGTTTTCAAAAAGTAATGAAATTATTTCAGGCTGCGGTATCTGGTCTTTGGGAAAGAGTGTTAAGAGCCATAGGTGAATGCACCAATCAGATCAGAGAGTATCTCTAGCTTTGAAGAGAAGATTCTAGGATTAGATGCCCTCTCCTGATTTGCTACCAACTTCTAAGGTTGACTTTCACACAGGGAAACTGCTCCTTTTATATGCAGGCAGTGTATGGGATAAAAGTGGGGAGAGGCATGAATCCTGTGGTTCTGCCTGCTATTTTGAATCCAGTGACCATTGCGGCAGACACTTCTATGGAGAAGTGTCTTATGGACATTGCTGTTTGGGGAAAGAGCTGAGAAGAATTGAAGGGTACATTCTCAGGGTTGAATGTGGGAGCAGATTAATGTATCCAAAATCCATTAGCTGAACCCATTCCATATCAAGCCAAAACTGAATTTAGCAAGCAGTAATTGAGATAGAAATACATCACTATACATGCAGCTGAGTTTGGAAAGCCACATTTTGAAAAATAATATCAATGTTTTTTCTCCCATGAAATATTAAATGGAGAAAGAGAGACAGGTACATCAGAAAAGCGTCAGAAATAAAGTGCACTTTTAAAGAGGAAGATTTATTAGGTACCTTTAATGCAAAAGGTTAATAATTCTTGATTGGGGAAGATTTTAAACGTATAACAGTTCAGAAATGTAGCTTTAAATTGGATTGTTGCTAAATAAGATTTGTGCTGTCAATTCCTCTGACTAAATAATGCCAGAACAGAAAATAAATGCTGTCATTTTCAAGTGTGAAAACAGTGACTTTTGCCCAGACAACAAATATTTATTTTCTTTAATAGAACTCAAATAAGTTCAGGTAATTATTTTTGTTTTTAAAAAAATGATATGTTAACAATAGATATCACAAAATTCCTCCTTACTAATCTGGAGATCTGAGCATAATAGTGTCATAATATGTCACTCAAACTCAGAGGACAACATTATCTTGAAGCATTAGAAAACAATATGAAAAAATAAACTGCTTTTATTGACATCAAGCATTTCCTAAAGTGGGCTCTTGGCTATTGTGTGGGTTGGCTTTGAATTTTTATCCAATAGAAAGAAGCCTGCTACAGTTCTACATATCTTATACTCTATGGTAAAAATAAAGTTTTCCCATCCAGTTGTGTCTGACTCTAGGACAGGAGTGTCAAACTGCCGGCCCGCAGGACGGACGCGTCATCCGGAAGCCACGCCCACCCCATTGCCGGCAATGGCAAAACTGTCGGATACATTGGGCGACATCACGTGATGTCGTGAGTTTGACATGTCTGCTCTAGGGAGTGGTGCTCATCTCCATTTCTTAGCTATAGGGAGCCAGGATTGTCTGAAGACACTTCCATAGTCATGCTGCCAGCATGATTATATGCTGAAGCTCACTGAATGCTGTTACCTTCCCATCAAAGTGGTACCTATTTATTTACTCGCATTTGCATGCTTTCAAACTGCTAGATGGCAGGAGCTGGGGCAAGCAATGGGAGCTCACCGCATTGTGCAGGCCTCAAACCCAAGCTGTCAACTTTCCAGGTGACAAGTTCAATATCTTTAACCATTGAACCATCGCACCCTCTCTCTCTCTCTCTCTCTCTCTCTCTCTCTCTCTCTCTCACACACACACACACACACACACACACACACACACACACAGTATGAAAGACTATATTCTAGATCTAATAGTAATTTGGCAGCAAGTCTACTAATTGTTGTGGTGTTAACACTGGCAATAGTTCAGAGACTCAGATGTTCTAACAGCAAAATGAGCTGGCAATCTTCACAATTTGAGGGCAAAATGTCTTCACATATATGCCTTTCCCAGGATGGGGCACTGAAGCATTGTAAAAAAATAATAATAATAGCAATTAAACATGGTATATGTAGATAAATATTCTTAATTTTATTGGGTTTTCCTTCTCTTAGAGAGCTTTGCAACTAAGAGTATTTGAAAAGCTATTTTTAGGGACAAATTATTTTTTTCTGAATATGATTGACAATGATTTAGTTATTTCTTAAAGTTGAAGGGTTATCAAAAAGTACTGTTTAGGAATGGCTGGTGTTTAAGCCGGTTATATATTAGAATGTTTAATAATTCCTATAGGAAGAGGTATACATACTATGCAAAAATGTTTGAGATAAGAAAACAGTTACAAGTTTTGAAGCAGGACAGCCAGAAGATTAAATACTTTTGGGATTGAAGGAGAAGGATACATGTTATCTGGGAAAATTGAAAACAGGATTAGCAGTTGAATTTCCTGTTGCAGAAATCTATTTACTTGCATTGTGTTTCACTTGAATATTGCAAATAAAACAATGATTACAAAGGGATTCTAGGTTACCATTAGATTACAGATTCATTCCTACATAAAATGGATGGCATGAATTACTGATGTCAACCGCTATAGATAATACTCAGACCAATTTGTAAAAGTGAATATACACTTATTAAAAAAAGCATAAAACCTGCATTTAAATAAAATGCATAACAAAGGAAAATTGAATAGAAGTCATGGTTAACAATACCTTTAGTTCCATAGTAAACAGAGACGCTGTATTAAACACCTAAGAATTTTAGATGAAACAGCTAAAGATATAGAACAATTACAACTTTGTATGAGAGTTGTGACTTAGTTTTGAAAATATCTGATATTCTCCTAATATAATTATTAACACCAATTGTTATTTTTGAATCTATAGCAAGATTAGAGTTGTCAAAAATGAGAGAGGATAAATTGCTGACCATGGATCTTTTAGCTAAGGATAGGAAAATCTGTCAATGCTGTCTTCTTATTTCTCCATTTTTATCTATAATTTGTTCTATTTCTGCATTATTTAGTTCTGCACTAATCCTTTTTTAAAAAGTTCAAACTTCTATGAATATTTTTGCAAATGTCTCCTCATATGCGTTTTTTAAAGGTTGCCTAGTCTTTTTATTTTTATAAGCAATTTCCCCCTACTACAGTTTTATATTTTTTAGAAAAAAAAGTCAAGCTTTTATTTTTCTTAATGTAGACTGCCTAATGTATGCATTTTAAAATTAAATCAGAGGATTCCATTCTCACATTCAGGATCATTATGAAATATAACCCTGAATTATAGTCCATGTTTTGTGGACTAAAAGAAGTGCAAAATTATATAAATTTGAATGAAGAAAATTGAAACCATCTTTTTCGCCATCATTTCCTCTTGCTCATTATAAAGTTTCAGTCAATAATGAAACCGCAAACGTCCGGTTCCCTCTGTCCCTTTCTCCCAAGCAATTTGCAGTCTTTCCACTTTCCGTCATTGATTTAATGTCTCAGAGTCTCTCGCTCTGCCCCTCGCCCTGGCTGTCAGCCTATTCTGGCCGCTCACCCAGGCATCACCACTGTCCTCTGGTGAATTGGCTTTCCTCCATTTCCTCCTGGTGTGTCTGGTGCCCCCTCTGGTTGCTGGCCTCCTCTGGCTCAGCTCTCCTCTTACATTGTTGGATTACAACTCTGATCATCTCCAAGCATTGGCAATGGGAGTTTGGGATGAAGGGAGTTGGAATCCCAAGATTATTTGGAGGGCTACAGGTTCCACCCTTTATTTGCAATAAATGCACACAGTCATGTCTTATTTGTTTTTGTTTTTTTTTTAAAAAAGCACCAGGTGCTTGAGAAACAATGTGGTGACAGGGTAATCAATTATCCAAAAGCAACCTTTCAACTTATAGATTCTATTATGGGTACACATAACATGTTCAACTCACCTCATGGGGCCACATACCATACAATTGAGGCTCACTATGACAGTAACAACTACTATGAGGAAGGTCTCAATCCCTTTCAATTTTGGCAAACTATTTTGCTAGCCATCCCTCTTCTCAAGGCACCACATAGAGGACATTTTGAGATGATTGTGATGGGCAGGTAGGCCTTAGAAAAGCTGTTTGTTGAGTTTTATATATATTGGTATTATCCTTCAGACAGTAAAAGGTCATTCTTTTCACACATGAAGTATCCACTTAGAGAAAGGATTGAAAAAGGGGCTGTGTTGGGAATTATTTATGAAAGACAGACTGGACTTCTTTGAAGTCTAAAATATCAATAGCATAGTGGTATCAACTAACTAGGCAATATATTTCTTTTATAGAGGAAAATACCTTTATAGTAACCCAAAAAAGTCAAATAGTAAACTCAATCCCTAGAATCAGAAAGAGTTGGAATCCCAAGATTATTTGAAGGGCTACAGTTTCCACCCTTTATTTGCAATAAATGCACACAGTCATGTCTTATTTGCTTTTCTTTTTATAAAAAAAAACAAGTTTTATTGATTTTTTTCTTTTTACACGTTGAGAAACAATGTGGCGGGGGCGGAGCCAGCTGTCAGAGCGGGCGGAGGTGTGAATGGTTTCTCTGGCACTGCCAAATGCTCATCCTAGGTCCGTGGGTCTCATCCGAGCTGAAATAAGCCTTGTGGGGGCGATGGAAGGTGTGGGTGATCTGCTACTCTGCTGTCGATGGTGACTGGCGAAGGGTAGCAGATAACCCAGTACCGAGTGGATCGGGAAGAAGACGGCCAAAAATGGCTGCTGAAGCTGACAGCTGGACAGAGTAAGCGAGGAAATAGCTGAACGACAGTAAATTGGATTTGATTAAATTGACTTTTACCAAAGCTTTGTGAGCAGTTTTGGTAGACGCATCAAAAGAGAATGCGGAAAGGGGAAGCCTGGAAAAAGAGAAGCTGAAGGGGTGGAAAGACAGTGGTGAGTGAAAGTGGCAGGAAGAACACGCGGAAGGGCCTGATGTGGAGGAACCAGGCTGCACTGATTAAAGACTTGGCGTTTTAAAAGCCACACAAAAGGACAGAAATTAACTCTCATTTAAGCTAAGAACCTTGTCTTATGGCCTCGGGCTTTGCCTTTGTCTGCTGAGTGGATTGGCCGGCAGAAAAGTGTCTGATCTCTTTCTTTTAGTGTTTTTTTTCTTCTCCCCAGAAAGAGATAGAGATTGCATGATAGAAGGAACTGGAACGATATAGAGACTGACAACTTTGGAAAGTGTTTCTGAGGAGACAGCAGGTGACTATATGGACGTATAGAATGGTATGGTATGAGACAGAAGAAAGAAGAAAGGAGAAAGGATATTAAAGAGAGATTGAACGGTTTATTGGATTATATAAAGAAAAAAGGAAAACGCTGGGAAAGCTTAAAGTTAACAGCTGAGATTGAACTGTTAGAATTTGTACTTGCATTAGCATTATATTGATAGAATTACATAGATGGAATATACCAGCGATATTGTTGTTGTTTAAATACCTGGAAGGGGAATAACGTAAAGGGGGAGAAAGTGGAAGAATGGAAAGAGGGAAGTGGAAAGTGGATATTTTGGAGGAAGAGTAAGTGGTGGGAAAGTTTATTTAAAATGGCAAGCAATCCAAATTTAACTAAAATTGGTGGGGGGGGGAAAGAAAAACGTAGCACAAGGTTCCAGCCCTATGACCCAAAGATCGTCAGATGACATGCTTCACAGAGAATGTTCCAATCCACTTAAAGAATTGCAGGCAATGATGCAGGCAATCCAGGAAGCCATGATGAAGAATCATGAGGAAATCAAAACGGAACTAGAAGTAGTTAGGAATGTTACTGGAGAAATGAGAGAGAAGATTCAGGCAATGGACGGAAGATTTGAAGCTTTTCAGCTGCAAATCGCAAAAAATGAAAGAAGTTGCTGGCAGTATAGCAAAGATTGGATAATGAAGAAAAGAAGGTGGAAGAGATGGACAAAAACTTAACTGAGGCTAATAAAGAGTTAATGACAGTGGTGACATTACTGGAAGCGGAGAAGGCGACCCAATATCTTAGATTCCAAAATGTTATTGAGGAAAGAGGAGAAGATCTTCCAGACAAGATGGCGGGTTTGTTGGCACGAGCTCTGGAGATTGACAAAGAAGAGATGATTGCTGGAATGGACGAGACATACAGGGTGCAGACAAACTATGGGAGATGACATAACCTTCCCAGAGAGGTCCATGTAAAGTTTATAAAAAAGAAAATTAGAGATGAATTATTATATAGAACACGTGATGAACAGTTAGAATATGGAGGGAAACAAATTATTGTATTAAAACAGATACCAAAAAGGATGAGGGACCTCCGAAAGAACTACCTCTTCCTGACGTCCAGGTTACATCAAAGCAATGTAAATTTTAGATGGTTAACACCAGAGGGGCTTATTGTGACTTGGCAAGAAAAGAGGTTTAGATTGGATACAGTAAAGAAAGCGGAAGACTTTTACAGGCAATATTGTGCTTCAGAGGAAGACCTGAGGGATCTCGGAGAAGAAAGAGTTGTGGTTGAAAAAAGAAGAGATATTGAACGAATGTTGGAGAAAAGAGGGACAGAGCAAAGCATGGAGGAAGTGAGAGGGGGAAGAGGCCAAGATAGGCTAGAACAACAAGGGAGAAGCTCAGAAGAGGCAAAGGAAATAAGAATTACTAGAAGTACAAAGACACGACAAAAACAGGACAATGGGAGAGGAGTATAAGATTTGGTCAACAAATATTAGAGGGTTGAACACACCAGTAAAGCGTAGGAAAGTTTTCAGTAAGCTTATTAAACTAAATGCAGACATTATCGCCTTACAGGAGGTTCACATAAAAAATGATCAAGAATATCTATTAGAACAACCTAAATTAGGTAGGCTATATGTTTTACTAGATGAAAAAAAAAAGAGGAGTAGCTCTGTATCTTAAGCAGAAGATAATTTCGGAATAAATCTATAAAGACAAAGAGGGAAAGGTCTTGATAGTTGAGGCTAAAAAAATATAATAATTGTTGCAATATATGCCCCAAATGGAGCACAAGTATCCTTTTTTAAAAACCTTCATAATAAGCTGAGTGATATAGAGGGAGATGGTTTCTGTATAATCGGAGATTTTAATGTGATTGCAGATAAAACAAAAGACCATAAAAGTACAGAGGCAAGGAAAGGAAACAAAAAAACCCCCCACTTCCCAAAACCTTTTTTGAGATGTGTACAGATCTTAGCTTACATGACGTTTGGAGGGAAAGGAATTATGATAAGAGAGAATGCACATACTTTTCTAATAGACACAGATCATGGACCGGGATAGACATGCTATGGTTTACAAAAGAATTAGCCTCGGAAATTCAAGAAATTGATATCGAACCTAGCCTTTGGGCAGACCATAATCCAATAGGTTTTCGCTTGAAAGGACAAAGGAGCAGGCCAAGATGGACTTTCCAAAGAGTGATTCTTAAAGAAAAAGAATTTAAGGAAAGAATGGAGAAAGAGATGCACCTTTTCTTTCAAGCAAATGACAATGAGGATGCATCCTTGCAGAACATTTGGGATATGGCAAAAGCATACATGAGGGGTGTAACAATTTCGTACATGGCCAAGAGAAACAAAGAAAAAAAACAACATAGGATGAGGCTCGAGGAAGAATACAAACAGGTCGAAACACAATTTCAGAGAGATCATGAAAACAAAAGACAATCTTTTCTCTGTTGGAGCAATCTCGGCCCACCCTTCCACAGTTGACGAGGACTTCCTCAACGGTAGTCACCCCTTGAGGGTGACTTTTCGACCCGATTAAGGGTCTACCGGCAGAGGGAAAGCAGCCGGCGAAGAGAGAAGCCTCTGCATATGGCTGCACACGCCGCGATCCAGAACCGGAAGTCATGTCTTATTTGTTTTATACAGTAGTTGCTGTCCTGGGAGCAATTTGTCACCAGCTGAGCCCTTTGCTCATAAATAAATAAATAAATGGAAAACCAAAACAACCTATCGTTCCTTGAGACAGCTTTTCATAAGTTGCTATTAGATTTCTTGATCACTGAGGAGACACAGAGATAAGAGTGGGCAACAGCAAGGCTTCCAGTGGCTCTGCTGGCGCCGCAGGGTCTCCTTTGTGAGACTCCGTCATCTGGATGTGTAAAGCCGCGAAAAACAGCGCACATCAGCTGTTTTTTCGCGGTGAAAGATCCCCTCTCCGGGCAAAGGAGAGGTGAAGAGCATCGGGAGTAAGGTTGAGCCTTCTTAAATCCCTGGAAAAGAAGCTTTCAGGGATTAAGAGTGAGCTCCCTATAGCTCCGGAGGACGCTCCTATCCAGAGACGCTTCTGTCTTCAGGCAGAAAAAGACGCCGCGACCACTTCTGCTTTTTTTTTAAGATTTAACACTGAAGAGATTATAAGCAGGCTGAATGACTACAGGAGTCCAAATGGTTTGCAAGTATTTTTATTGTTTTTTTTTCTTGGTTATACATTTCTAACGTCTTCAATCAACAATGTTTTAAGATGGCGTTTAGCTTTCACTGTTCTCATTGTTAGGGAAAGTGCTGGAAAGTGAAAGTGGAATCTGTTACTTTTCTCTCTCTTCTTGTTCTCTCAAGCGCAGCTAGAGAGACGGCTGTGATTTGAAATTTAAAATGGAGTGGAATATACAGCCAAATGCTAAATCTAAGTTGGATTTTACTGATGAATTTTATGAAAAAAGGTCTGAAACACAGAAGACTTTTGCGCAAGAGGTTAAAGAGTTTAAAGCATTTGTGAAAGAGGCTTTGACAGAAGTATTTTTGAAATTAGCTAAACTCCTTCCTCCAAATGAAATTGATGTACAACCTACTGTTGAACAATTTATTTCACAATCTGCATATGGAGATGATTACTACATAACACAAGAGAAAGAAGTTCAACAGGGAAGAGAGGAGGGTTTTGAGAATGAAGATGACAAATGGATTTTGTTAGATGAAAAGTTTGTTTATAGCGAGCAAGAGGTTTTGTTTCAAGAAGGGGAATTCTGTCTAGCTGGGCAGCAAGAAGATGATTTAATTGACAAAAGAGAGGCATTGTTCTACTTTATGAAGCAATTAGACTATAAAACGAAATGGATGTTGTTTGATGAACAGTTTATTTATGTAAAACAAGAGGATATGATTCAAGAAAGGAAGACTCAATTCAACAAGCAACTTAGCTACGGGGCTGAAGAAATACAGAAGAGAGACTTATTACCGGTAGTTGGAAGGGTGGCCTTGTTATGGCCTTTTATTTGGTTGAAAAAGAAACCTAGAGTTCGCTTGAAGTAATGAAAATTTAAAATTGTATGTAAGGAATTATTCTAGGTGTGATATTAGGTTGGAATGTAAGTTAGAAATGCTATAAATAATTTGTTTTTATTATGGAGGTTTATTTGTCAGGTGAGAGAGTCCAGAAGTTGATTGATTAAAAGAAATTTATAATTAAATGAGAGAATTAAGGTTAATCTAAGATAATGGGTTGACTTAAAGATTTAGATTTTAGGCAAGCTGTAAGATAGGATATTTAAATGATATTTTATGATATATTACTATAAATTAAATTTAGTAGATTTGATTTAGATTGATGGTCTAGACGTTAATGATAAATATTATTTTTAACAAGATGAGCTGATTGTTTATATTATAAGTAAGGTTTAGAAGAGGATGTTTATATGATGATATATTAAGATATATTATGATAAACTAAATTGAATAAGAATATAATTATTATTATTAATATAAGTTCATAGGTAAGCTGCAAACCAGGATGTTTAAATGATATTTTAAGATATATTATTATAAACTAAATTTAGTAGATTTGACTTAGATTGACGGTTTAGAAGTTAATGATAAATATTATTCTTAACAAGATGAGTTGATTGTTTATATTATAAGTAAGGTTTAGAAGAGGATGTTTATATTATGATATATACTAAGATATATTATGATAAACTAAATTGAATAAGAATATAATTATTATTATTAATATCATTATTATTATCTTGAATCGAGGGATTTATTGATATTGTTATGGTTAATATTATTTGTTTAACTTTAATAAGATGGTTTTTTTTTTCTTGTTTTTTTTTGTTTCCCCCCCCCTTTTTTTTTTTTTGTGTGTGTTTTGAGTAAGAGATAGTATATAGTTTAAAATTCTTGTTAAGTTCATATAATAATTTTGTTTGATGTAGTGGGGCTTTCTTTTGTTATACCCTGTAATCATTCTGGGAAGCCGCATAATTTTAGGTATGATGTTTTTTTTAGCTGTAATTAGGGTTGGTGGAAGAATAATTAATTATTGTTACTAATGGGTTGTTTGGGTGGCCTTTGGTGGATTGAAGGATGAGTTAAGTGTGAGCTGATAAGAAGGGGGAAGAATGATGGTAAATTGTTTGAGATGCTTATTTTCAGTTGAGTTATTATTATCAGAAGTATTGGAAATTGTATTTATGTTTTGTTGTTGATTGTTTATTTGTATATTAAGATTTGATATGATTAGCTTTCTTTTCTGTTAAAATTGAGGGGGGAAAAAAAAGTCAATAAAAATATTTTTAAAAAAAAAAAAAAAAAAAAAGAGTGGGCAACAGCAGGAGTCTTCCAAATGTGGCATTTGTCCTGTTCGAATGCCACCACACTAATGCAAATGGACAAAGATCACCCATGGTCTCCAAAGGTTAAAAGCTTTTTCCTTTCCAACTTTCTGCTGAATGTAACTTTGTAAAAATAAAGCAGCACCAAAAATAAAACCATGCCCTTTACTTTAATTTAAGGATGCTGGTAAGAATGAAGCAACGTTACTCTACGATTGCTTCAAGAAAACCCCTCCAGGAGGCCTGGGAGCAAAGCACAAAGCTCCTTGTGTGTTGTTGCATATGTTTTGAGGAATTGACGGTTGAGGGATATAATCAAACTGGTGACAGCAGAATGTTTCGAAAAGCAAAGTGCAATGTAAGCTAACCAAAACTAACCAAGGTCATAGATCTCTGATCAGACACAAAAGAGGCAGCTGTTTGCACCTTAGGACTATGAGCTCAGCTATCTGCTCTTTAGATCTATGCTCTCCTGGATTGTTAAAATGACCTGGGTGTATCATGAGTGAGTTCTAGTGGGTGTAAATTCTTGAGTTAGGGAGTTTGTTTCATTACTCTTAAGGAGGCTCTGGTTCACCCCTCCTCAAGAAGTCATCAGTGACCCCACTATACCAGACAATTTTCATCTAGTAGTTAACCTCCTTTCAGAAGAAAGTGGCTGAAATAGTTAGTAGATAAAAAACAATTTTACTGCCCCCTGGGTAAAGTAGATTATCTGGAGCTTTTATTGGCAGGGTTAGAGAAATGGCATTGGTCAGACTTTTGAATGACATCTGACATGGGTGGGATAGGGGTTCTACACCCATTCTTGTTCTAGTGTGAAAATCTAATAATCAGTGTTCTTGAGTCAAAAAGAGCTAGCTCTGGCACACCACTGGATGCAAGATGCAGAATTCTGGAAACCTGGCCTGAGGCAGTGTGAGGGAGAATATGGTGTTTGACTATAAGTACTAGTAGCTACAAGTACTGGCTTATTTAGCTCCAGCATCACCTTTCTTGGACAAATTCATGTGGTTATTGACTACTACTTGTAGTCAGTCACATAATGATGATGATGATGATGTTGGAAGGGACCTTGGAGGTCATCTAGTCCAACCCCCTGCTCAGGCAGGAAACCCTATACCATTTCAGGCAAATGGCTGACCAATCTCTTCTTAAAAACTTCCAGTGTTGGAGCATTCACAGCTTCTGAAGGCAGGTTGTTCCACTGATTAATTGTTCTAACTGCCAGGAAGTTTATCCTTAGTTCTAGGTTGCTTCTCTCTTTGGTTAGTTTCCCTCTATTGCGTCTTGTCTTGACTTCAAGTACTTTGGAGAATAGCTTGACTCCTTCTTCTTTGTGGCAGCCCTTGAGATATTGGAACACTGCTATCATGTCACCCCTCATCCTTCTCTTCATTAAACTAGACATACCCAATTCCAGGGATCTGTTCCTTATATGTTTTCGCCTCCAGTCTCCTGATCATCTTTGTTGCTCTTCTCTGTACTCTTTCTAGAGTCTCAACATCTTTTTTACATCATGGTGACCAAAACTGGATGCAATATTCCAAGTGTGGCCTTACCAAGGCATTGTAAAGTGGTATTAATACTTCATGTGATCTTGATTCTATCCCTCTGTTAATGCAGCCTAGCACTATGTTGGCTTTTTTGGCAGCTGCAATACACTGCTGGCCCATATTTAAGTCATTATCCACTAGGACTCCAAGATCTCTCTCACAGTTACTGCTACTGAGTACTACCTATACCAGGGATAGGCATGGCTGGCTCAGGAATTATGGTAGTTGAAGTCCACAAGTCATAAAAGAGCCAAGGTTGCCTACCCCTGACCTATACTAAACCTGTGCATTTGGCTTTTCTTGTCTAAATGTAGAACCTTACTTTTCTCACCACTGAATTTCATTTTGTTAGATCAGTGGTTCTCAACCTTTCTCAGGTTGAGACCCCACTTGCCCCGCCCATGCGCACCGTGACCCCGACCCGGGCGTGTGCGCGTGCGCGCGCGAACGCCGAATTTTTTTTTAAAAAATTTTTAAAAAAAATTAAAAAAGCAAAAACAAAATGGCGGCCGCGATGGGCGGATCCGCACATGCACGGATCAGCCCGTCGCACACGCCGCGCATGCGCGGATCCACCCATCGCGGCCGCCATTTTGTTGTTTTTTTGTTGTTTTTTGTTGTTTTTTAAATTTTTTTAATTTTTTTTGCGCGACGGGCGGATCTGCGCATGCGCAGCACGCGCACGCCAAAAAAATAAAAAAATAAAAAAAACAAAAAAACAAAAAAAAAACAAAATGGCGGCCCGCGGTGTCCGGCGACCCCCGCGAAATGGTCGTGCGACCCCAAATGGCGTCGCGACCCCAAGGTTGAGAACCGCTGTGTTAGATAGTGCCCAATGTTCAAGTGTGTCAAGAACCTTCTGTATCTTAAGCCTATCTTCTGGAGTGTTGGCTATTCCTGCCAGCTTGGTGTCATCTGCAAATTTGATGAGTTCCCCATCTAGCCCCTCATCCAAATCATTGATGAAGCTGTTGAAGAATACTGGGCCCAGAACAGAGCCCTGGGGCACCCACTACACACTTCCCTCCATGTAGTTGCAGTTCCATTGAGGACCACATGCTGTGTACGGCCGGTCAGCCAGCCAATGTAAGTGTAACCAAGAAGTATGATGCTGGAGCTAAATAGGCCAGTGGAAATTTGGGTTGCAGTAACAAAAGTATTGCTTCTAGATCATAGAAAATATTTTGGTGCATTCTGTGTTGGCAGTAATTCACTTGAAATTATATGTCCAAGTTTAAACAATTTTATCTTAAAAGAGACACGGAGAAGTTGAAGTTGGATCAAACAGAGTTGCCACAACAAAGTGCCTAAAAGAATGAAAGGAGCTGACCATGATAGGACATCAACAGCATCATGCTTACCTTGCAAAGCAGAAGACTAAGGAGACATATGGTAGCAGCCCACACATTTCTAAAAAAGTATCTTCTAAAACATGGGCCCGTTCTTTTCTGAAACAGAACAAAAAAAGGGTCCGGCAATTTGTGACTAAAAGAAAAAAAAAATCAGTCTGAATATCACAAGAAACCTGATATTAAGAGTTACTGAATAGTGAAACAATCTGCCTAAAATTGCAGTAAATGTCTCACTGAAGAAGATTTTCAAAGATGACTGTCTGTAGGAGAGAGTTTAGTGGATATTAGCTATGAACAGAAGGCTCAACAAGAAAAATTGTGAGAACCTTTCAACTTATAGATTCTATGATTCTAATATATTCTAGTCTATAACCTTCAGAAATTAAAGTTGTGGACAGTTCTTTATTCCTCCAAATATTTGCTAAGGAGTCATTTTTTTTATGCTGTTTGCCTATAATTTCTAAACAACTCATTTTAGAACTCAGTTTGGCATGTTATTTTTATGGGTGTTACACATTTTAGCAAAGAGGTTTATAGAATAACAATAGATTATTTGAAGGACAAACATTATGAATATTATGAAGGATTTTAAAATCAAATTGCACATCTATTAGAGAAGTAGATGTAAAAATATTTATTATTCCATCAGTCACTCTTTAATAATTGATTTTCAGCAAACATAAACTGAGAAGCAAGCTCTACAATAAATGGAAAAAATGACTAATGTAAGTATATTGAAAATGATTTGAGAATTAAATTTGCAAACTATTATTTCAGTTTAATATCTGTACCACTAGAAAAAAAGCTAGTTTTGCTTTCTAGAACAGAGCAAATATTATAAGCATGTGTGCATGACCAAATTAATGAATACAGTTCCATTCAGATGCTAAAACATTGTTATTTTGAATTTAAAATAATTGAATGTTATATTCTACAAAGATATCCAAGATTTAAGTTTAAGCCAAGGATTAAACTACAAACAAGCATGTAATTGACAAACGTCTTCAACAGATTTTGATAGTGTGTTGGCACTCCTGTGATTTCCAAGCTTAGACTATTATGGGTACACATAACATGTTCAACTCACCTCATGGGGCCACATACCATACAATTGAGGCTCACTATGACAGTAACAACTACTATGAGGAAGGTCTCAATCCTTTTCAATTTTTGCAAACTATTTTGCTAGCCATCCCTCTTCTCAAGGCACTACACAGAGGACATTTTGAGATGATTGTGATGGGCAGGTGGGCCTTAGAAAAGCTGTTTGTTGAGTTTTATATATATTGGTATTATCCTTCAGACAGTTAAAGGTCATTCTTTTCACACATGAAGTATCCACTTAGAGAAAGGATTGAAAAAGGGGCTGTGTTGGGAATTATTTATGTAAGACAGACTGGATTTCTTTGAAGTCTAAAATATCAATAGCATAGCGGTATCAACTAACTAGGCAATATATTTCTTTTATAGAGGAAATAATACCTTTATAGTAACCCAAACAAGTCAAATAGTAAACTTAATCCCTAGAATCAGAAAGATTCTAGCTTAATATGATTCATCTTACTCACAGTTTATAATTCCTCTAATAGCCTCTTTGAGACAAAGGAAACAATAAAATAAAAACTATTAAGAAACCAGTTTCAATCAGTACAGGAAAGGTTCAGGGAGATTAAAAAAAATGCCATATAAGAATGTTTCACAAAAGTGCAACTATTATGGAACAAAAATGAATCCATTATCAATTAAACAAACAGAAATCAAATCTGTATTTTCTCCAACAAGTTATCCTATTCAGTCTCTTCTGGATTTTAAGCAATACAGGCAGCCATTGCTTAATTTTTTTGTAACTTTTTAAAAAATACATTGGTGCATAATAAACTTATCAGATCTAACACAGGCAATTTTGGGAACTGCCAAAATTCTCTCAGCTGATTGTTCTATTCCCTGTCAGAAATTATTCATGATTTCACAGTTGTCATTAATTTCTGGCCTGACCACTTAAATGAAAGTGGACTGTCTCTTCTGAGTCTTCCTATGTTATAGAACATTATTTATTCTATGTTCTCTTTTCATGTTAAGCAGGAAAGTTATCTATAGGTGAGAAATATTATATAGAGCCATCACTATAGGCAGATAGATCCTCACTTGCTCAGATTTAGACCCACCGTCACCTATCCAGGAAGTCAATATTCCTCCAGATAACCCTCTACCAAGGGAAGCAGCTGTTAGTTCCTTGATAATCTGAAGAGTTGAAAAAAAGTAAGTTGGTATTGACTATCCTATGATTAAACAAAGGTGAGAGGCTACATTTCAGCTTATTCTAATGGGCTAGGAAAAAAGAATATCCAACAACACAGTAAAATAAGCTATTTCAAATACTGAATGGTCTATTACAAGATGAAACCATAGGCCTAAGACTCTTGGTAATGTACTGCAACCAATCTGTAAGATTTAACAGATACAATTATCCTATATTAATATTAAGTTAGATGCTGCAATTAGAGTAGATAGTGGAGCTTTAGTCTGCTTAGTTGGCCCAGGAGTTGGGATTTTGTCTATGGTATGAAAGCTCTCTGCTTAAGAACAGAAGTTTGTTCTTTGGCAAGAATAGTGAGATCATCAGATAGAATTTTGAAGAACAACTTTTCACATAGAACACTAGAATCCTAGACTCACTTTCTCTCAGCCCTAAGAAGGCAATGGCAAACCACTTTTAAAAAACCTTGCCAGCAAAACAGCAGGGACAAACAGCATAATTAAATGGAAGGGGGAAAAAAGACATCCAGTTAGTTGAGCTTGTTTATTGATTTATATAAACACCCATCTCACAAACATGATTCTAGGTAGTGTACAATAAAACAACCAATTAGAACATCTAATGGCGATATCAGTTAAAACAGATAAAAGAATTAAACAATATAAATAAGGAGAATGAACCAGCATCCCAACACACAGTGCTACAATTTCCTGGGCTCCCCATTTCCATGGCATCTCCAAGCCAGGTAGAAGAACTGTTTTCCGGGAGTTCCTAAATGCCTATAGAGTCAGGACTAATCTCATCATGGGGAGTGGGAGGGGGTGAGAGGCAATGATGTTCCAAAGGGCAGGTTCTGTGGCAGAAAAGGCCCGCCTCCCAGGTACCATTAGATGGAATTCTTTAGTAGATAGGACTCAAATAACCTGATCCCATGCCTTGTAGGCTTTAAAGATCAAAACCAGCACCTTGAATTGAAACAGAAGTAAATCAACAATCAAGGCAGTACACAAAGCAGAGGTTGAATGTATGCCATTCTAGGAGCATGCATAACTGTGCTTTTCTGGCAGCTGAAGCTTCTGGGTACTGTTTAAGAGCAGCCTCATATAGAGTACATTACAACTGTCCATTTGGAAGGTGACCTGGGCATGAGTAACTGCAAGCAGAGCCTCATCCAGGGCACAACTAGCACAAGGTCTTCCTGCCATAGTTGGCATCTGCTCTATGAGCAGAAGCCATATGAGTTCAGTAGAACTTCCAAGTTGCGTACCAGATCTGATTGGGGCAGTGAAACTCCCCATTAAAGTCCCAGATCCAGAAGGCCCTAAAATCCAAAGCCATTTGGTCTTATCAGGTTCAGTTGAAGTCTGCTGTTTCCCATCCAGACTCCCACATTTATACCCATCATTTGTATGTATTCATTTATTGTTCATTGGGTATTATTTCTGGACCTTGTTTCCAGGGCAATTAAAATAGTTCCTGACCATCTTCTCTAGGGCACCCTTTTATGTACTTGAACCCTGAATATCTTCCCTCAGTCTTTTCTCCGATCTGATCATCCCAAGTTCTTTTAGCTGTCCTCACAGGGCATGTCATGTATCTGTATCAATATTCTTCCCCGCCTCTGAACTTATTTTGTCAATCCTTCCGGAAATGCAACACCCAGAATCATTCACTATGTTCCAGGTGTGATAGATTTGAGGAGAAAAACAACTTCAAACATATTTGATGCAATGCTTATTTTAATACAGCCCGTAACTGGGTTAGCCCTACTAGCACTGACTGATATACATCTAGCTATTAATGAAGCACCTGCTAATTGGTATGTTACCATAATTGTAAAATGATAACATCCAAAACGTTTGATTCAATAATGATACATTTTTACATCCATCTAACAAAATAATTCTTAACAACTTCCTTGGGGATTAAATACTACTTCTATTATGTTCTAAGATAATATATTAATGTATGTGTGTATTTTTAGGTGGGAGTTTTGTTGGTCTTCAGCATTTAAATAAACTGCAAGAGCAACATTCATATATCAATTAAAATGCACATTAATTTTCATCTTTTTGCATTCTCCCTATGTGAATGTTTCGTTCATGTATGGAAAAATGAGGGCAAAATTCAAACACAGCAGGAAAGGATTGTCTCCACTGTTGCTCAATATTCATATTGCTGGGAACATCCATCCTGCTTTCAACATGTTTAATAAAAGAGAGGAAAAAGTATAGGGAAGCAGCAGTCAATTGGCACACTTTTTGGGTCCATTAGCCAGCTGTCCAACAGCTGTTCAAATGGTTAGACCATCTCATTGCTGAAAGAAATTAAAAATGACCCAGTGGAACTGCTGTGCTTAGTAAATGTAAATTCACTCCAGCTCATTCCAGCAATCTTCATCATAAAAGTGCAAGTTGGAACAATATCTCTATTTCTCCAGAACATAATTTTATTTAATTAAAAGTTAAATAATTTGAAACTCAAATATTTATCTAAGCGTCACCCAAATCTCTCTTTGATGTTGATAAAGTTTATTTAATGCAATTAATTTGCTAGTTCTGGGTAGATATATTAACTACCTCTTGGCACTTCAGCTACTTGATGTCCCAATAGTGAAAAAAATATGTAGAATATATGTAGATATGTCAATGCTTATTAAAGCCTGATATCCTCACTAGGCTACAAAGAATTTTAAAATCCATTAGAATCTTGTGACCTTGATCTCTGTTTATTTTTATCAAATACATTTCTCACTTCAAAGAGACTGTTTATACCCACAATTCGAAAAGCAACAATAGAATAGAATAGAATAGAATAGAACAGAACTGGAAGAGACTTTCGAGGTCTTCTAGCACAGCCTTCCACTCAAGCAGGAGAACCTACACCATCTCAGACAAGTGACTATCCAGTCTCTTCTTAAAAACCTCCAGTAAATGGAGCGCCCACAATTTCTAAAGGCAAGCTGTTCCAACTGGTTAATTGTCCTCACTGCTAGGAACTTCCTCCTTAATTCCAGGTTGCTTCTCTCTTTGATCAGTTTCCAACCATTGTTTCTTGTCCTGCCCTCTGGTGCTTTGGAGAATAATTTGACACCCTCTTCTTTGTGGCAGCGTCTCAAACACTGGAATACTGCTATCGTGTTGCCCCTGTTTCTTCTTTTCTTTAGACTAGCCAAACCCAAGTCCTGCAGCCGTTCTTCATATGTTTTAGTCTCCAGGCGTTGGATCATCTTAGTTGCTCTTCTCTGAACTTTTTCTAAGGTCTCAACATCTTTTTTGTAGCATGGTGACCAAAATTGGTTGCAGTATTCCAGGTGTGGCCCCACTAGGGTTTTATAAAGCGGTACTAATACTTTGCCTGATCTTGATTCTATTTCTCTATTTATACAACCCAGGATTGTATTAGCTTTTTTGGCTGCTGCTGCACATTGCTGGCTCATATGTGCAGTTATCATAGGACTCAAGTTAAACTTCCATTTCATCCCACAGTACTTTAAGTGAAGTAATTAAACACAATCACTGAAAACCTTTTACTATATAAAAATAGTTTACCATTCTATATTAAGATAGACACTATTAAAAAACCCTAAGTTTTGGAATGGTTCACAGTTTACAGAGTTATATTGGTAATCCAAAATATATTAATAGCATTTGTGTATGTTTACCATTTTTGTATTATAGAAGAATAATGAATATTTTTTTAAAAACTAAATTTTTAGTCTTTATGTGATCATATAGTATAAATTCACATCATCTCTTAATTCTCTCAGTTTCCATGTAATATATTCTGTCAAACAAAATTATGCATATTCAAATACAAGAAAAGCTTATTCCTTTTGGCTAGTAAGCTTTTCCTTAGAACCAAAGATCTGGGAGTTTTTTTTTTCAAATGGATGGTTTCTTATAAATATTTACATCTTTGAAATCAGAGAACAAGTACACGGTGATGCATTTTTCAAAATAAATATTTTGTTCTGGAGCACGTATTGTTCAAATTATGTCATTCCATATGTGTTACTTAGGGGAGACTGCAAATCTTTCTCTTCTCTTTAACAATCTTTTCTTCTCCATTAAAACAACCCACAGGGTTAACTTCAGTAAAATGTAAGGTTGGAAATAAGGATGTAGTGCTATGTATCAGCTTAGATATATGGAGACTTTAGTTCCTGGAAAAAAAAAAGAACCCCTGCAATAAATATCTTTTAAAAAATAATAACTACAAAGCAATCAATAGTCATTTGCTCTCTTTCCTAAAGCCCATGGGATTATTTATTTATTTATTTCTATGTTGTACCAACCAACTTCAGAACAACTCATTTAAATATGGCTGGGAGAGGGATACATACATATGTACATACATATATATCCAAATTTCTTTTTCTGACAAAGAGTTAAAGAATTAAATTGGGAGACTCAGATGGCCATTTCAAGCTCATTCTGCTCTCTTCAGTTAGCCACCCCCTTTATGGGATTAGAACCTGGGCAGTTTACATACTAGGCAGTGATTTAACCACCAAGCCACAGGCTTTCCTCCCCTCTTTGCCAGCTGAGTCAAGGGAATATATGCAGGAAGTTTTTCAGACAGATGTCCGATTGATTACACCTTGACATTTTTTAACTGCTATACTGCAGTTTTACTTTTTACAATCTCTTTTGCCTTGCAGCCCCCCAACTAGGGGCGTTAAGCAGGCTCAAGTCGCAACTGCGAAACATTACAGATCCAAATTTCTTTTTCTGACAAAGAGTTAAAGAATTAAATTGGGAGACTAAGATGGCCATTTCAAGCTCATTCTGCTCTCTTCAGTTAGCCACACCCTTTATGGGATTCGAACCAGGGCAGTTTACATACTAGGCCACAGACTTGTATATGTATATGTACTGTTTAGAAAACAATGCTATAACAGCAACCATAGAAGACTATTTATGTGGCAAAATCTGCTATTAGAATTTAGCCAAAGGTTTTAAGTACTGGTTCTAATACAAGCAAAACCTAGTATGGCTCTACAAGACCTAGATGCTTCGCCATGCATGGGAACACAAAGAAAGCACCACTCTTTTTGTAGCTACTTTAGGCTAGCTCTATCATACAGCAAGTCATGAAGAACTTGTGAAAGTTCTGGTACAAGCAGAATTCAAATTATTAGACTTTTCAAATGTGCTCAGAATCAAATAGGCTATAAAATCTTTTTAACTTTCTTGGTTAATTATTACATTGAACAAAACGGTTCATTTATACACTCACATTTTTCATTATAAAACAGGCCCTCCAAACTGGTCTTGCAGAAGTCTCTCCATGATTGAAATACTCTGTAAAAAAACCATCACAGACTAGATCATTTTGAAATCTAAATATTTTATAAATAACTCTATGCATACTCCAGTGTCATCACAAATCTCTTGCTAACACAATTAGAGTCACTCATTGGAATCCTACTGCACTAAACCTCTTACAAGTTTCACTGATGATCTGCTAACTTTCAGGTTAAATAGAAACCCATGAAAAATCACAAGAGTCTTGAGGAAAGTAGTCAAACAACAGGGTATTCTATAAATTCTATCCATACCTACGATTTTGGCAAAAATGCTCTCGAAAGGAACTATTGTAAAAATCTACGTAGAAAACTAAGCAATAAGACAAATTGCAAATTCCTAAAAAAGTTTCTCTTTTAGATTCTTAACATTTTGTGAATAGACTGCATGGGCTTTTGGCTAATAATTTTGAATGTCTTTCTGGTCACAACCAGCAAACATTTCAGGGAGTGAGTTGGGAATTTTATGTATAAAGCTCATACTTTGTACATTTTTTTAAATTCTGGGAAGATAAATATATATTGTTTGCACTGATTTATAAGCTCTGTTATAACTAGAACCTTGAGCTCTAGCTTGTTGCAATTTTGACCAGTGTACCAATCAGAATTTGGTAGTTTGTTTACTATATTCTGTTTGTTTTCAGATTGGGATGTCAGTGACTGTAGTTCAAGGTTCACTGGTAAAGGAGAAACATCTGCATATGTAACAAAAAACCTCAGGATTTTTGGTTAAGGATCATAAACGATTGCACTAATACTGAGATGAATAATATGTTATAGACTAGAAACTGTGGATAGACTATAGAAAAGAGAAACACCAATCAAATAAATTGTAACAGGCGTATAGTTGAGGCTTGATGTGAGGAGTGAAAAATGCTTACCAAACCAGACGTTTATAAAGATTAACACTTAGTGATGTATACCAGGCGCTATGATGATTGATGCATACCATGATTTTATGTTCAAGGCTGATTGTATGAATGTAGATAGACCATATACAAGAGCTGTATTTTCAGGTCCTATGAGGACAGCTTATTAATATGAGCCCAGACTTAATGTTGATTGCTTTAATATTGGAAAAGCATACTGAATTTCTACCTCAGGATACTGAATTTCTACCTCAGGATCTTTTGTTAGGGATCATAAAGCTTGATGTGAGGAGTGAGGAATGTTTACTAAACCAGACGTTCACAAAAACTGATCCTTAGAATTGTATTGCAGGATATATGATGATTGCTTTTTAATATGAACTTATGTTTAATGTTGATGGTTTTAATAAAATAATTTTTAATAAAAAAAAACCCTGGCAGCTCAAACAGTACAATACACTTCAATTTTTCTTTTCATAACAGAATTTGGCAATTGTATTTACCATGCCAACTTTGGATCAGTTCCAAACCAATAACCCAAATGATCCACATTTTAAAAATTCAGAATGGCTTGCAAAGTGCTTCTTTATAAACTTTAAATATTGGAACTTGCAGCTCCTTTTTCTGTTTTCATCATCTCCACAGGAAGTGAGAACTGGCTAATACAGCTCATCTATCTAAATTAAGTTTGCCACCATTTACTAAATACAGCAGGAACTGACAAATGTGAGAACTCTTTTGAGTTTTTTACTGGGAATCTTAACATGTTATTTATTGAATCAATTATGTTCACAGTACGAAAGCTGCTTTCCCTTTCTTCCTCATGGCACTGCTGCCTATAATATAGGGATTAGGAAAGAAGAGTGGGGGGAAAAGGAATATATAAAAAGAGTAATGGTCAATTGCAGTCATATATGACTGAAAGAATGGTGCTGCTCAATAAATATATTCCTTACAACCGAGGTTCTAATACTTGTCATTTTAATTTTATCAACTAAGCTGAACTTTTTGTTGTAACAAACCTTGTTTGTTATATGCAAATGTAGACAGTGGAACTTAACTGACCTCTGTAGTGAAAGGAAAACCATAAGTATTTTCTTCTAAAGGTAACTTTGAGCTTCCTTCGCCTTGCTAGACCTCACATAAAGTGAATTAATATAAAATGAGAGAAAGCTGTATTTCATATTAGGTTCAATATGTCATATTATCTGCTGCATCACGTGGCTTTGCTCTGACTTTTAATATTGCACCAGGTATGTCCAGTGCGTCCATGTATTTCTGACTGAAGATACTTTTGACCTCTTTGTCTTGTTTTGCTTGTGCCATTGTTACAGAAAATGATGAAAATAGAAACAACTGAAAGAAAAAGGTGAACCATCTGCAAGTAAGATGAATGTCAAGTAAACACTGAAATAAAGTTTCTGAGTATATTTGGCAGCATCCCAGAATAAATCTGACCAGATGAGTTAAAAAAAAATGTTATCAAAAGGAATAAAAAGAAAAAGATCTCATGTAGCATCATTATGTTCTATCTACACAATCTTAATCTATTTTGAGTTCTGACAATTATCCCCAAGAACCCCAAAATGGGCCAGGATCAATTGTTTACGTTATTCAAAAGTGCCAGGAGTTTTTAATTTTTCTTCTAATCAATTTTATAATGTATACAATCACATATTTGCTTGACCATGTGTCTGTTTGTGATTGAACACACATACTCATAATTAGATTCTGAAAAGATACCATGACAGAACAGCCATAAACAGCAGCCTCATATAGCCACATTTGCTACTAGCTAAATATCTCAGGGATAATTTATGAATTAAAAGGAGTTTGGATTAGCTGAAAACGAGGCACTTATGACTTTGCTTCAAGTGCTCCCCCAAACTCTACCTGAACGAAAACTTCAAATAAATACAGTGTAGGCAGTTGGTGATCTATTATATTAGTTTAAACAAATACATATATGGGAATGTCTTTTGTGCCAATACTTGTTTTGACACCTTTTAATATAAAGCAACTAGAATATTGCACATAGCAGAAGAAAGCAGATTAGATGTCAAGAACCTGGGAATTAAAATTTAAAAATAAAGCACTTACCCTTTTGACTCCTTGATTTAAAAAGGATTGTGCAAAAATTTCCAGTAAGCAATTCAGCAGTCCAGTCCCTTTTACTGTTATATTTCCTTTCTGAACAAACTCTGTCCTACAAAATGAAAACGTAACTGAATTGGACCATTGTCTGCAATACCTACAGTGACTGGCGCAAGGTCATTCAATTGCCTTCATACATAAGATACCTAGGAGTAGAAAAACCCACTAATAAAGGATTCACTCACCAACACTTGCTAATGACAAAAAGAACAAGTCAAGTATGAGAATAGAAAAATGCCTTAGGCTTCATATATTTTGGTAGTGGCCCATGATTGTCATGGTCATTATAAATTCCAAAACAATGTATTAAACTGTTATTGGAATAAAAACAAAAATAATGAGGTCAAAGCTTAGAAAATATTAAAAATCATCTCTCCAAAGTTACATATCATATACAATAAAAGTGTGGGTTTTTTGGCTGTGGTTTTATGTCTAGTTAATTAGTTTCACATCTTCCTTATATCACCAACAATATGCCTGCATTATACAAATATTGTAACATACAATGTAAGCACTATAGTATTTTAGAACAAATATGTAAATAACATATTATAGTTTAAACTTCTTTAGTGATTATTAATGAAAATCTTGAGATCATTTGCTCTAATTCAGCCCTACACACAGTGGTGCATATCATATGCAATGTTTCTACTGAAGTGATGTGACAGCATTGTCTTTTCTAATGGCATTTAATAATCATGCCTTGAGTACATGTGTGAGCCAAAGAGACTACAGACAGCTATTTCCCTCTTCCCCAACCTCCATTGGTAATTATCATTTTCAAAGCTGGAAGAAATAAGAACTAAAATAGGTTTGCTGGTATTACTGTAATATCTATATGAAAGAAAGAGAACTATCAAATTTTGCCATTCCTTTGCCTTACCTAATTGAAAAACTACAAGGTTGTTATCCACTGCTTATCTTCATCAGAAGAAATTTCTCTGAACGTTGTTCATTTGACTTTTAAATTTTGCATTGGTAATTATGAAAGACAGGTCTAAATAGTATCTGCTGATATCTCATTGAGGAGTTGAACCCAACCTGACAGCACCTAAGTATCTGTGCCACTTATTAAATTTTAAACTAGACTGTTAAGATTAAGAAGAAAGAGAAAGGGAAGAGTAGCTTACCGGTACTTTGTCAATTTGCTAAGCAACAAACTGTTTTAAGTATTGGATAAAGTGATGTAATCATAAGTATAAACAAGTATGAGAAAGCAAATCATGTCCATATTTTAACATTATTTTTAGCCATGATTCTATAAAATACACCAGAAATATGCGTGCATGCATGGAGAAGGGGAGGGTATGCAAATTACTGTGGTTCCCCCCCCTAGTAATTGCTTTATTGCATTGTAAGATATGAAAATCACATTATTAAATACAGATAGTAGTTAGGCACAGTGGTTTAGATAAGTCAAACCTTTAAAGAGAAAAAAATGTATGTCAATGTTCAATATACCGTAATATCTAAAATGTAAATAAAGTTGCTTGAATTGTACAATTAAAACTAAGAACAGCATTGACAAACAATTCCGTGCATTTATTTATTTTATAATATCAAAAACGTTCTGATCTTAATGCTTAATAATGTCTCCACTATGTTATTTACTATTGTTTATAATTTTTTTTCAAAGACAAAATAGTAGATATTTGATTTTCAAGGTCCTCCATCTTTATACTCTGTCCAATTTGCAGTATTTATAAATATTTAGATCCCCTTAGAAACTATAAAAGTTTTTGTTTCTCACACTCACATTTCCAGTATCAAAATTAAAGTTAATTCACACTTTCATTGCACTGCATGGATATGTCTTTGAAATCAGAGCCCTGTGTTATATACTAAAGAAAATGTCATGAAGTACTACTGTAGACACAAATGTTTACATCTAAATAGCACTCTAAATGACAATGCAAAAATTTCTTGAGTGCACTTCTCATCCTTGACATTGTTTCCCTGAAGCTCCCAAAATTGGCAGCCACTTTAGTTATTGGCACAGCTGGTGTAATTCAGTGCTCTAGACTGTACAAGGACTAGAATGTACAACAGAATTGCTGGTCTATTTGTATTAACAAAGGATTTATTGCAGGAACAGCCAGCCTTTGTGCTGGTTACCACTTATACATGATCATTGCACATCCCTTTATGTTGTTTTTCAATTTAATAGTGAAATATAGAAATCTACAGCACCAACAAGGAAAAAAAAGTATTCCATGAAATAAAGAAAACCTAGATATATTATAGTAAATGAAGCTAAACTTTACACTAAAAAGAAACCAATAAATGCATGGAGAGGGAAAGAAAAGATCTGTAGAATTAATTCCTTAAACTTATCATCAATTATATAGACCATACAGAGACATTTTGTTAGAATAGAATAGAACAGAATAGAAATAGACTAGACTAGACTAGACTAGACTAACAGAGTTGGAAGGGACCTTGGAGGTCTTCTACTCCAACCCCCTGCTCAGTCAAGAAACCCTATACTAGGAGTCCCCAACCTCCGGTCCGTGGACCAGTACCAGAATGTGGCATGCCAGCAACCAAACAAACAAGCAAAGCCCCATCCGTGGGATACAGGCAGCACACAAAATCACACTCCCTCTGGTTCGCAGAAAAACCTCTCTCCATGGAACCGGTCCCAGGTGCCCAAAAGGTTGGGGACCTCTGCCCTATACCATTTCAGACAATTGCTTGTCCAGTCTCTTCTTAAAAACTTCCAGTGTTGGAGCATTCACAACACTGGAGGCAAGTCGTTCCACTGATTAATTGAGCTAACTGTCAGGAAATTTATCCTTAGTTCTAAGTTGCTTTTCCCCTTGATTAGCTTCCATCCATTGCTTTTTGTCCTGCCCTCAGGTGCTTTGGAAAATAGCTTGACTCCCTCTTCTTTGTGGCAACTCCTGAGATATTGGAACACTGCTATCAGGTCACCCCTAGTCCTTCTCTTCATTAAACTAGACATACCCAATTCCAGCAGCCGTTCCTTATATGTTTTCGCCTCCAGTCTCCTGATCATCTTTGTTGCTCTTCTCTGTACTCTTCCTAGAGTCTCAACATCTTTTTTACATCGTGGTGACCAAAACTGGATGCAGTATTCCAAGTGTGGCCTTACCAAGGCATTGTAAAGTGGTATTAACACTTCACATGATCTTGATTCTATCCCTCTGTTTTTTTTTAATATAAAAATTCTTTTATTAAAACAATTAACATTGAACATAAAAACATATTATGCAGCAATCATCATGACACCTGGTATACAATACTAAGTATTAGTCTTTGAAAACGTCTGGGTTAGTAAGCCTTTTTCCCCACTCCTCGTGTCTAGCCTCAACTATACTCCTGTTACATTTTATTTTGATTGGTGTTTCCCCTATCCGTTTCAATATTAATGTGATCAACATTAAACATAAGATCCTATTGCTAAGCAATCATCCTAGAACATAGCATACAACATTAGGTATTAATCTTTGTATACATCTGTTTTAGTAAACATTCTTCCCTCCTCCCTTCCCTCTTCAAGTATACTCCAAGTACCTTTTGTTTGATTGGTGTTTCTCCTATATATGGTCTATCTACTGTAACTAGTCTATCGCATATTGTGCGTTTGCGCTTCTGAGTTGACTTCATCCCATTACTAGTGCAATCTTTTATGGTCCCCAACCCGAGATCCTGAGGTAAAAGTTTCATATCCTGAGGTAGAGATTCAGTCTACTTTAACAATATTAAAGCAAACAACGTTAGTCATAAGGTTATGTTAAGAGGCATTAGTTATAGAACATATACATTCAACGTTGGGTGTTAGTTTTTGTAAACATCTGATTTGTTAGCCCTTCATCCCTCCTCCCATCGATCCTTGGCTGAACGCCAGCTGCATTCTGTTTGATTGGTGTCTCTCCTGGATATAGTCTAACCACTGTTTCCAGTCAGTCACAAATTGTTCATTGGAGCGGTTTTTCAAGTATGCTGATATTTTTGCCATTTCCGCCAAATGTGTTACTTTCACAGTCCATTCTTCAATAGGCGGTATTTCCGGATTCTTCCAGTACTGTCCCACCAACAATCTTGCTGCTGTAATTAAGTTCAAAAATAAATTTGTCTCTGAGGTAGTGATATCCTTTGTGATCCCTAACAGAAAAGCCTGAGGTAGAAATTCTATACGCTTTTTGAAAATAGTTTGGAGTGTCCACCATATCTTCCTCCAGAATGCTTTGATTTTTCTGCATGTCCACCATATATGAAAGTAAGTAGCCTCCCCGTCTCCGCACCTCCAGCATTTGGGCTGGGTGCCCGGGTAGATGAGTGATATTTTTTTCGGGTCTAGATGCCATCTATAGAACATCTTGTAGAAGTTTTCCCTTAAGTGTTGCGATTTCGTGAATTCTACATTCCTCACCCAGATTTTCTCCCACGTGTCTATGGCGATAGGGTGTCCGAAGTCTTGTGCCCACTTTATCATACAGTTCTTGACTAGCTCGGTTTCAGAGTCCATTTCTATCAGAATGCTGTACACTCGTTTGATGTGCATAATCCCCTGTTCTCTGATCTGTTTAATTAGGTTCTCGTCGTTCTGGGAGAAGCCCTTCTTCTTGTCTTTACGCCACCTTGACTGTAGTTGTATATATGATAGCCAGTTACTTCCTATTCCTCTGTTTGCTAGCGTTGCTTGAGATTTCAAGAGGAACCCGTTTTCTTCTCCCAGTACAAGTTCACTGTAGGGCACCACTTCTTGCCCTTGGGATGTGTTCATATCCCCTGTTGCGTGTCCAGGGATCGTCCAGATGGGAATCTTGTCATGTAGGAGGTGCTTATATTTCTTCCAGACCCATAACAGTGGGATTCGTAGTGGGTTCTCCTTGAAGTTCCTATCTGCCTTTTTGTCGTATACTAGGTATGCGTGCCAGCCGAATCGTAGACCATGCCCCTCAACATTCAGAACTCTATCATTTGTCATGTTGATCCAGTCACTAACCGCCACCAACGTTGCTGCATAGTAATATAGCTTTAGATTAGGCATCTTGAGTCCCCCTCTCTCCCTTGCGTCTTGGATGATTTTTAGTTTCACCCTCGGTCTCTTGTCGTCCCAAATAAATCTGTTGATGCCTTTCTGCCAATTGTCTAAGTCCGCATCCTTGAGTATGGGTAGCATTTGAAAGAGAAATAAAAATCTGGGTAATACATTCATCTTTACTGTCGCTATCCACCTTTCCAGGTCTGCTTGTATCTTATTCCACAGGACCTCGTAGTTATTCTTGTATAATTTCGCATTTGTTGATTCTATCTCCACTCCTAAGTATTTGACTTTCTTGACTATTTCACAACCCGTTATTCTTTCCAGGTTCCGTTTTGCTTTGTTGTCTAGGTTTTTGACTAGCATCTTTGTTTTTGATATATTTACTTTGAAGCCTGACACCCTACCATAGTCCTCCATTATCTCCATCAATTTCCTTGCTGATTGTGGTGGTTGCGACATTGTCACCAGCAGGTCATCCGCAAAGGCACATAGTTTGTATTCTTGCTGTTTAATCTGTATGCCCTGTACATCCTTTGCCGCTCTTATTCTGTTCAGTAAAATTTCCAGTGTTAGGACAAATAGCAGGGGGGACAGCGGGCAGCCCTGTCTCGTGCCTCTCTCTATATTAAATGAGTCCGTTAAGTCTCCATTGACAATGATCTGGCCTGTTTGTTTCTGGTAAATTGCCGTTATGGAGTTGAAGAACTGTGCTCCCATTTTCATCTTCAGGAGCAAGTTCGTCAGGAACGGCCAATTCAGTCTGTCGAAGGCTTTTTCTGCATCCACAAACATTAGAGCGGCGGGTATCTGGTTGTGCCTTTGCAGGTACTCTATTATGTTCAACAGCTGCCTCACGTTGGTTTTCATCTGGCGTCCTTGTATAAAACCCCTTTGGTCCGGGTGTATTGTTTTTTGTAAAACAGTCATTAGTCTATTGGCCAAAATTTTTGTGAAGATTTTATAGTCTGTGTTTAGTAGTGAGATGGGCCTGTAGTTTGCGGGCTGTGTGTTGTCTTTCCCCTCCTTTGGGATTAATGAGATGTAGGCTGTTTTCCAGGATGGTGGGACCTGGCCTCCTTCTTGAATGCTGGCAAATAGCTTTCTGAGGGGTTCTAGCATCTCGTCCTGTAGATGCTTGTAGTAGGTCGCTGTTATCCCATCCGTCCCGGGCGATTTTCCTGCTTTCAGTTGTGTGATCGCTGAGTGTATTTCCTCCTTTGTGATTAAGGCATTCAGGGCTTCTCTTTGTGTGTCGGTAATCGCCTGTATCTTTTCGTTTTGTAAGAATTCATCTATCTCTTTGTCTTGTATCTTATCCTCGGCATATAGTTTCGAGTAGAATTCTGTGAAGGCTTTCTTGATGGTTTTTTGTCGGAATTCTAGTTTGCCTTTGTATTCTATCTTTTCAATTATGCGGGATTTCTGTTTCTTTCTTATAGTGTAGGCTAGCCAGCGGCCCGGTTTGTTGGCCTTGCAGAATGTCTTATGTTTTGCATATTGTATATTCCTTGCAACTTGGTCCGCCATCAACATGTCAAATTGCTTTCTTAAGATCTTGAGTCCTTCTTTGGTGACTTTGTCCTCTGGTCTTTTTATCAGTAGCCGCTCCATGTTGCTTATCTCATTTTCTAACTCTTTTCTTTTTTGTTCTTGTTGGCGACGGTGCCAGCTATTCATGGATATGAGGATCCCTCGCATGTACACCTTGCTGCCTTCCCAGATCTGTTCTATCGGTGTTCCGTTGTTCATATGTGTGTTGAAGAATTCCTTCATAGCTTTTTTGCATTCCGCCACCTTGTCTTCGTGTCTAAACAGGTTTTCATTGATTCTCCAGGATCTCCTCTGTTTCGGGCCGTGTCTTAATTCCATCCTCACAGGGTTGTGGTCTGTCAATGTCTTGGGTAGGATTTTCACCGTGTTTAGACAAGTTAGCAAGTCACTAGAAGTTAATATAAAGTCAATTCTGGAGAAGGATTGGTGTCTGCCAGAGAAGAAGGTGAATTCTTGTTCTTTGCCGTGCCTTTTCCTCCATACGTCTGTCAGTTCGAGGTCCTCCTTCATATCGAAGAAGGATTTAGGCAACTTAGAGTGTTTTTGCGGGTTCGGTGCAGTTCTTTTTTTGTCTAGAGCAGTCTCTATGACCCCGTTCCAGTCGCCCATGATGATGTAAGATCTGTAGTTAAGTTGTGTTACTTTCTTGTGTAGCTTTTTGTAGAATTTGCCTTGTTGCTGGTTTGGTGCATATACGCCCATTACTAGAATCTTCTTGTCCTCTTGTGTTATTTCAATTGCCAGGTATCTACCTTGGGGGTCGGACTCTATTAGCTTGGCCAATACATGTTTCTTTACATATATAACAATCCCATTCTTTTTTCTTGGCGCCGCTGCTACAAAGTGCGCGCCTAGTTTGTAGTTGATCAGATATTTCTGGTCTGCTGCTCTGATGTGTGTTTCTTGTAGGCAGATTATATCGCTTTTATCTTGGTTCAGATAGTGGAGAATTCTTCTCCTTTTCTGGGGGGAGTTCAGTCCGTTCACATTCCAAGTCAAATACTTAGTTGCCATCATCTGTTGCAGGATACTTTTGCGAGACCATTTCTGTTATTTCTCCTGTTGTCTTCTTTGGTCCCGTTCCCATGATATCCGGATTGCTGCTCGTATTGGTTTGTGCGGTCTTGCTTTGCTGGTCTGTGTGTTTGGTAGTGGAGCCTGGTAGCCTGTCCTTTGTAGGCTGTCTTGCTGCCTTGTTTTTGTTGCTCTTTGCTCTCTGTGCCCTCGCCTCTCCAGGTATTCCATTCATTTCCTCTGCCACTGCCCTGATCTGTGCCTCTGCGCTGTTTGCTCGTTGGTCTCGATCCCTCCCGCTTTCCCGTGGTCTATCTACGTCTTCTCCCGCGGTGGGTTGAGGGCCTCCCGACTTCAGTTCCTTTTCGAGGAAGTCTTTGGCTTTCTGGACCGAGGTCAAGTAGTGTCTCTTGTTTCTATAGGAAAGTGACAGTCCTGTTGGGGTTTCCCACCGGTATCGCATTGCACGCGATCTCAGTTCTGTGGTCAGGAATTTGTAGTCCTTTCTGTCTCTCAGCATCGCCTGGGGGATCTCTTTCAGAACCTTCACCTTTTGTTCCTCTATGTAGAATGCCTTGTTATAGGAAGTGGCAGAGATGTGGTTCCGGAGCCTCTGTGTTGTGAAGTGGATGACCACGTCCCTTGGTTGCTGCCTGTTCACTGCCCTCCAGGCGCCCACTCTGTAGATTTTTTCAATTTGCCACCCAATCTCATTGGCGCTCCTGCCCAGGAATGTTGCCAGTGCCTCTACAAAGGTCCTGAGCAGGCTTTCTTGGGTTTCGTATGTTGTCTCTTTCCACCCTCTGAATCTGATCGCAAATGACATTTGCCAGAATTGCATCATGGTCGACTGGTCCTGAACCTCAACAGTCTGTCCCTCTATGCAGTTTTCCACTTCTTTCATCATCTTTTCCGTATTCTCCCTTGTTTCTTGGAGGTTCTTGTAATGTGTTTGCATTGCCTCCTTCATTTGTTCCAGGTTTGTGGCCACCGCTTTGCGTTGTTCTTCCCACTTTCTCTCCAGGTCTCTCCCTTGGTCCGCCAGCATCCTGTTCATGTCTTTGTATCTTTCCTCCGTCTTCTGTTCTGCTTCTATGCGTCCTTTCTCCGTCTTCGCACTCATTTCTGCCAATTTTCTATCCATGCCGACCATCCTTACCACCAACGTCGCTATCGTCTCATTTAGTGTCTCAATCGTCTCTTTTAGTTCTTGGATCATGCGTGCTGTTGTGGTGTCATGGGTTGGCGTTTGGATCTGAGGGCATGCAGTTGGATGGGTGTGTGTGTGGTTGGGTGGGGTGTTCCCTGGCAGATTGGAGAGCTGGGTCGGAGAGGGTGCAGCTCCCTTCGGGTTTGGCAGTTTGGTGTGTTTCGCCCGTTTGGCTGCCATTTAAATTTAATTTTAAATTTTAAATTTCCAAATTTTCCTCTTCCTGCCTGTCTGTCTAACCTTAAGGCCACCCTTTGCTTTAGAGAGTTGTATGGGGGTTGTCTCTGTGTAAGGTTTTCAAGCTTGTGAGATGGATTGGTTCAAGTTTCTCTGTCAAAAGTCAGCACATGTACTTGTCTCACCGTTCACTTTTCAACAACCATCCCCAAGTCCACTAGGGGGTGCAGTCTGCCTTCAGATAAATTCCGTATTGTGTATTGTTGGCCGGGGTGGGCCCAAGGCTGGAGGGGGTCTGTGGCTTGGGGCCCGTGTGGATGTCTCCTCTTCTCCCTGGGCAGCACTATCAGTTTTCAGCCACCCACGCCCCTAGACAGATCAGCTTCAGGCGTCTGGCTGGTCTTTCTTGAGTAACGCTCCCCCCGCGTCTCTCTTGTCTTGGGGCTTCGTCTCCGCCCGGGGGGGGTTTAGCCTTCCTCCAAGGCCTATGGTGCTGGCTTCCCCCCTCTTGCTGTCCTCCGTGTGGGGGGGAAAGGGGAGGTAGCGCGTCTGCGGGAGTTTCCCCCCCTCTTCGTTCCCTCACCGCCTCTTTGTCTTAGCCTGCCCGTTCGGTTCCTTCTTCCTCCACCCACCCGGCTCTTCCTTACCTCCTCCGGTTCTTTCCGGGGGCTGGGAGGGGTTTTGTGGGGGTCCTGCTGGGGGTCTTCTGTCCGCTGCTGGCCTCTGCTGATGGGGCCTCTCGGGGAGTTGTTTTCAGGCCCCCTCCGGTCCCGTCGTTGTCTGGAATCGTCTTCTTTCCCCTGTGTCTGCCGGCTCTCCCTCGGCTCTCAGCTGCTTCTGCGCATGCGCGGCCTCGCGGTTTCTTCGGGCCTGCCGGCTGGCCGGCCGTCGCCGGCCTTCTCGGCCCCTTTCCCTGTCTTCCTGGGCTCTTCGAGGACGATCCCTCTCCGGTAAGAGCCAGCTGGGAGTCTTCTTAGGAAGCGCCCTCTTTTCCAGCGCTTCCCCTTCCCCGAGGATCAATTTCGGGGCAAAAGAAGCAAGCTCCGGTCCGGAGCTGTGTTAGGAAGGCTCCGGTCGCCTTGACCGGAAGAGTTGCTCCTATCCCTCTGTTAATGCAGCCTGGCACTGTGTTGGCATTTTTGGGCAGCTGCAGCACACTGCTGGCTCATATTTAAGTGATTGTCCACTTGATCTCTGAGATCCCACTAGATCTCATTTCATCTTCATTTTTAGAGCAGAGGCTTTTCCAAACTCCATAATTATTTATTATACAAGTTTATATGGCTACCCAACCTACGCACAGGTGACTCCAGATAGCTTACAACATTAAAAAATCCACAACATAAAAACTAATAAAAAACCCTCTCCTCCATGGCAACAGCAACACAATCAAATCAATCCACAACACATCTTCAGGGCCTTTCAGAAAAGCAACAAGGTGGGGGCCAATCATACCTCAGTTTATAATTGATATAATAGATATATTTTGGATTTATTCTTTAAAATCAGGGGTATAAGTTCTTTTCCAGTTATATTCTTCCAAAGCCCTTCATGAATTGACAAATTCCACACTTTAGGAATATAGTTCAGCATCACATTAAGATTCTTATCTACAGTGGAATACAAAATTGTACTTATATATGTATTAATTTATAAAGACAGATGAGTATGTTAAAGAACTGTCACATATCTTTTCTTTTTGATAATTTTTTAAATTTTTATTTCTAAAGTTAAAATACAAACTTCAACAAACGTAAATAAATAAAAGGGAAACAACAAGCAAAGCAAGAATTGTCACATATCTTTAACACCAATATAAAAATAAATAAAAATTAAAAAATCTAATGTCCATCCCTTTTTAAACTTCGAGTGGTCTAGTAAATATGAAATAATATCTTCTGGAGAAATATTTTCTAATGATTTTTTTCATTTTTAAACCATAATACATACATTATATATTTATTAATACCTGGACCCAATGATATTCTAAAATTAGTCATTCCAATTCTTTATTCTACAGTTCAGATATAATTAATACTAACTTTCATTTTAACTTCCTAATTCCTTATAATATTGAATTGTTAGTTCATGTTCAAGCATCAGAACTCTAAGGAATCCATAAGAGGCCACTACAACATCCAAGATATACTATTAATTAATAAATGTTTCAGTTACATATATATTGCTGTGCAATTATAGGCAAGTCATTTTCAACACATAATATCAAGAAGTCTTTAAGACAACTGCTAGCAATCAAGCAATTTAAATTGCTGAATCCTTGTTAGCCCAATCACTCCAATAAAACATCATCCCCATTATTTTCTATTGAAGATATTCCTCAACATTAATTTCCCATGTGATTTAGGATGAAAAGGTAATCTCTTGCCCATTAATAACTAAACGTGCCTGCACTCAAGAAGCTCAAAGATCTGTGTGCACCATTTGACGATATGAGAAGAAAATAGAACTGTTTTTTAGAATCAGTGCTGCTCAATATATAGGCTTCATTGTTCACCAAATTCTGAAATATTCTACCAATAAAAATGAAATCAGTTAACATTTTTAGCATTCAGAGCTATACCAATAGAAAACCAAATTATATTCCTTAGCTCTTTTGTTCCACTAGCAAGCAGAAATTAGATAGGCTTAGAAAGCTTAGCACTGCAAAATTCAGTTTGACTTTTTAAACCCAAATACTTCTCCAAAGGATTACAATAGGATGTTCAGAAATCCTTTTACCGCAGATCAAGGATCAAGGACTAATTTTCCACATATTTCTACATGGGAAGTTCTGAGAGGCAGAAAGCAAACTAACTTTGCCATTTTACCTTCTCCTTTTCTATGATTATTGAAAAAAAACATATTTTGCAACGCACACCAGGGTAAAGCTGTAATTCCAAAAGGAATAAATGATCCTGCTGTAATTTCAAACTCTGTCTTTCAGGTATTGTCAAAAGTAATCCCAGCATACTTTAAAAGCTAGTCAAGTGAGAAAAAATCATAGTGTTACAACTTTTTCAAGGTGTAATAGTCCTACAGTAATTCTCTGTTGACATTATAAGAACTTTATTTATTTGATAAACATTGATTCTGGATATTTTCACACTATTTTTTCCTAGAATATACAGTGCTATCTTACACTATTCAGCTCACTCAACATTCAGCCTATCATTTCTAATGAATTAGTTTTTGTGATCTTATCCCTTAAGTTACTTTATCAATACAATATTGCCATGGAAAGATTTCATTATTTTTTACTTACTGCCAAAGGCTTCTACCATGACTAGAATTTAACTATAGGAACAGAAGTGTCTTCAGATGAATAGAAACACTTCAAAATAAGCTCAATAGTCATTCACTATCCATGGAGATCTCTCTCCAAATAAGCTCAATAGCCATTCTATCCATGGAGGTCTCTCTCTCTCTTAGACAACCCATGTCTTGTTGGGTCATCACTGCAGAGATACTGTATTTCCTTACCTAAACACAGAAAGAGAATGTTCATTGTTGGGCAAAAAATAAGTGGGAGTGGAGGAGCTTCCAACTTCCTGCCAGCTCTTCACTGAATCCCGTTAAGAAAGATGGTAGGGGGCATCAGAAGTCAGTCTTCCTTCCTTCCTTCCTTCCTTTCCTTCCTTCCTTCCTTCCCTCCCTCCCTCCCTCCCTCCCTCCCTCCCCCTTCCTGCCACAATTGATTTTAGACTCCCTGCTAGTTGTCAGGGAACATTGGAAATGTCAATCACACGACAGAAGCTGGCCATTGTAATATGGCTGTGCTGAAGAAGCCAGAAGTTTACCAAATTTCAGGATGGGATTTTGGATGCATTCTATAAGTTGGTTCACCTTAGGTACTTTGGTTGAAAAACTGTTGCCCTGTGAGGCACTGTTTTACCAAATTGAAAGTTACAAACAGAGAAACAGATATGAGCGTTTAAGAAGTATATACAGTAGATTCATTGTAGAAAACAAAGTATTTCTCAAAGAATCTTTAAAAAAAATTAAAAAATGAAGAATGGCACTGTGAAGACTAAGTATGGTCTGTTGTTCAGGATTAGCTGAAAAAGAAAAAAAATGAAATCCACAAAGAAAGTATGTATGCATAGAGAAAGATAGAAATTCAGACTTATGAGCCTCCTGAAAGCATCTGCTTGGCTGTTGTGTTGTAAAAAAAAATGGACCAGGTAAGTTTTGATCTGATCCAGAGAGTACTTCCTTTGTTTTATTGTCAATATAAACTAAAGAGATGAGCCTACATTTGGCTATAAGTGCTATCTAAGGTTAACAGATGAGAAGACAAGGTTGCCACTTAAATTGCAAATTGCAAGGTAAAATTGATGGATCATTCACCGTCTTTTCTGAATCAACAGTATTAGTAGATTATTCATTTACTCCCCAGTCACAGTGTATCAGTTGTGCATTAGGCTATGTGATTTTATCATCAGGGGGAAAAAAAAGATTAGGAAGCTCCAAAGAAAATAATGCACCAGACTATAAAGAAACAGCAGATCTGTGATATGAAATAGCAAACCATATGTCAGTTACTGTTTCATACAAGGGAATTTTTCCTGAGGCTTATCAGCAGTCATGTTACATGAGCTAGCTTTTGTTGACCCTTCTGCTGAAGCCTTTGATAATACGTTATATTCCCCCTTTCCGAATTAAATCCTGAGACTACCTCAGAGTTTACACAGAATCCTTAGAAATCCCTTTATTTTGAGGAACCATGGATTCTGTTTATACAATCTACAAAAACGTTTATCCTTGACTCATCCTGCTAGGCCAACTGGCACTTGAAAAGATTCTCCCAACTATGGAAATGAAATTTCAGAAGCATTTGAAGGACTGATACCGCATCTCATTTTGTGTTCTTTTTTTAATGTTAGAGTCTATCACAAGGGTCCCCAGCCCCTGGTCCATGGACCAGTACCAGGCCGCAGCATGCCAGCAACCAGTCCACACAAACAAGTAAAGCCCCATCCACAGGATGCAGGCTGCACACAAAACCACGCCCCTTCCAGTCCATGGAAAAACCTCTCTCCACGGAACTGGTCCCTGGTGCCCAAAAGGTTGGGGACCTCTGCTCTAACAAGAATGAGAATATATGTATGCTTAAGGGGAAAACAATTCAGACAAACCAATGTGCTTCACTGTTTCAATTATGTTAACTCAGGAGGAAAATCATATCCTTTTCCCGGGAACCTGAATGTCCCTCTCGCTTCAGATTAAGAAGCTGACCACTATACCTAATGTGGAGAAAAGCAAAGTTTTACATTTAGGCAGCAAAAATCAAAGGTATAAGTACAAGTTAGGCAAGACCTAGCTCAAAAACAATAACTGTGAGAGGGACTTTGGAGTCCTAGTGGATGATCGTTTGAATATGAGCCAGCAGTGTGCAGCAGCAGCCAAAAAAGCTAATACAGTAGTCCCCAAGTTGCAAGCATTCCCTTATGCAATAAGCGCCCCCTAATGCTTATGAGCAAATCCTGAAATTACAAATGTTGCCACACCATGGCAGTTGTTCACCCTTATGAGTGATCGCAGTGGCACTGCAACATTCACCATGGTTATTCTCTCCCTCTCCACGCCTGCCCCAGGTCTCCCTAGGCACTAGGCCTTCAATACTCACCCTGCGAAGATCGAGATTTTTCACTTTCTTGGCTGCTCCAGGCCTTCAGTGCATTCGCAGAGAATGGAGGCCAAAGTAATGCAAAATCATGCAAGATCAGTGGCTCAAGATCTCACACTACTGATCTCGCATGATCTCATGCAATCTGAGGCTGGGAGACATTTCCGCATGCCTCCGGAGGCTGGATCCAGCCATCAGAGGCCTTTTCCAAGATGCTGCTGCTTGGATCTGAGGACAGGAGATACTTCTGCAGCCCTCCAGAGGCCCAATCCAGGCATGCCGCCTGGAAACAGGCCTCTGGAAGACTGCAGAAGCATACCCCAGCCTCAGATCCTGGCGGCAGCAGCCTGGAAAAGGCCTCCGATGCCCGGATCAGGCCTCCAGATGGCCGTAGAAGCATACCCGAGCCTCAGATACAGGCAATAGCGGTCTGGAAAAGGCCTCCAGTGCCTGGATCAGACCTCCAGAGGCACACAGAAGTGTCCCCCGGCCTCAGAACCGGGCAGCAGCAGGAACCGCAGCAGAGAGGAGACGGATCTTTTCAAGGTGAGTCTGGCACAGCATGAAGGGAGGGGGAAGCATGAGGTATCTTAGTGGGTCGGGGAGGCCTTGGGGGCCTGTTCCATCACTAGGCTCTCCATGGCCTTCCGCACCGAGATACCTCATGTTCATCTATTGAGCCGCGTACATTTTAACGAATAGGGAGTGATCTCATTCGAGGTACGAGATTCAGTCCTACGAATTTCCAAGTTATGAATGGAATGGGCAAGCTCCATTACATTCATAACTCGAGAACTATCTGTACAATCCTGGATTGTATAAACAGAGGCATGGAATCAAGATGATGCAAAGTATTAGTACTGCTTTATAAAATCCTAGTAAGACCGCACCTGGAATTCTGCAGCCAATTTTAATCATACTACAAAAAAGATGTTGAGACTTTGGAAAAAGTTCAGAGAAGAGCAACTGAAATGATCAAAGGCCTGGAGACTAAAACATATGAAGAACGGCTGCAGGACTTGGGTTGGCCAATCTAAAGAAAAGAAGAAACAGGGGTGACATGATAGCAGTATTCCAATATTTGTAGGGTTGCGGCAAAGAAGAGAGTGTCAAATTATTCTCCAAAGCACCAGAGGGCAGGACAAGAAACAATGGTTGGAAACTGATCAAAGAAAGAAGCAACCTGGAATTAAGGAGAAAGTTCCTAACAGTGAGGACAATTAACCAGTGGAATAGTTTGCCTTCAGAAATTGTAGGCACTCCATCACTGGAGGTTTTTAAGAAGAGACTAGATCAGCAGTTCTCAACCTGTGGGTCGCGACCGTTTTGGGGGTCGAACGACCCTTTCACAGGGGTCACCTAAGACCATCGGAAAACATATATTTCCGATGGTCTTAGGAACCAAGACACCGCTCCGCATCCGTCTCCGCATGGCCTCCTCCGCATTTGCAGAGAGAGAGAGACAGAGAGGCACTTTTGCTTCCCTTCTCTCTCTCTCTCAGGCGGACTTACCTCCTGCAGGGCTCCTGATTGGCCCTGTGCCCGGGTGCCCCACCCCCTGGGAGAAGCGTGGCCAGGGCCTCATGGCCTTGGAGCCGCATGGGGAAGCTCTGGGATCCCTGCTGGGAGTGGCCCTCTGGAGGCTCCGCTGGGCGGGCCAGCCATCCCGCAAGCCGCGGCCCAAGGGAGACCAGCACCTGTGATCCCCAGCCAGCCCGGCCATTGGACCCGCTGGCCAGGAAGACACGCTGGAGTCCAGGCTGCCAGGAAGGAAGGAGATTCAGCAAAGGCAGGAGAGGAGAGCCACCTCCTGGGGCCCAGCGCTGGCGACAGCTTCCTTGCCATCCTCTTCCTCCTCCCCTTCTTCCTCCTACTGCCCCCAAGGTGGCTCGGGAGGGCGCCAGGGCAAAAGGGGTGCCTGGGGGGAGCAGTTGGGCTGGCAGAGGGGCTGGCAGGGGCCATGCGGCACCAGCCCCCACCGGGCTCCATCGGATGGGTGGAGGGCGAGGCCGGGCAGCGCGGAGTCCCGGCTGGGGCTGCGGCAGCAGTTTTCTCGCCTTTCTCCTCTCCTTCTTCCTCCTGCTGCCCCCAAGTTGGCTCAGGCTGGCACCAGAAGAAAGAGGGGTGCCTGGGAGGAGCAGCCGGGCTGGCGGAGTGGCTGGCGGGCCACATGGCTCCAGCCCCCACCCATTGATGGACGGAGGACGAGGCCGGGCAGCATGGAGTCCTGGCGGGGGCGGCGGCCAGGCCGGCGGTGGAGGGGACCCCCAACAATGTAGCAGTGGCCACTGCCGCCCCAGCCGTTGTCTCCCATTCTGCTCCCCCTCCCCACCCATTCAGCTGAGGACGCAGCGGAGGCCAGGCCAGGGGCGGCCGGGATCCCTGATATGCTGTTGTAAGAGAGAGAAAGAGAGAGAAACAGAGGAAAAGAGAAAGAGAGAGAGAGGAAAGAGAAAGGGAGGAAAGAGAGAGAAACGGGGAGAGGAAAGAGAAAAAGAGGAAAGAGGGAGAGAAGAAGAGAGAGGAAATAGAGAGAAAGAGAAGAGAGAGGAAAGAGAGAGAAAGAGACGAGAGAGAGGAAAGAGAAAGAGAGAGACGAAAGAGAAACAGGAAAAGAGAGGAAAGAGAGAAAGAGAAAGAGGGAGGAAAGAGAGAGAGAAAGAGAAAGAGGAAAGAGAGAGAAGAGAGAGAGGAAAGAGAGAGGAAAGAAAGAGAGAAAGAGAAAAAGGGGGAGAGGAATGGTGCTTCTCCAATCAGGCTGGGCAGAGCTGGTAGAGCGGCCTTCCTGCCCCTCCTCCCCGGCCAGCTGGATGGGGGGTTGGGGGTCACCACAACATGAGGAACTGTATTAAAGGGTCGCAGCATTAGGAAGGTTGAGAACCACTGGACTAGATAGTCATTTTCCTGAAATGGTTAGGTTCTTCTGCTTGAGTAGGGGGCTGGACTAGAAGACTTTCAAGGTCCCTTCCAACTCTATTCTATTTTTTCTACGTTTGTAATGGACCTGTTGTTTCCAAGATCTACTTTCATGTAACAGTCCCATCTGATTTCCTCTCTTTTTCATCCTCTACAACTCCAGTCTTTAAAAGTGAGCCACAAAAAACTAATGCAGACAAAAGTCATGAGAGCTGCTTTCTTTACATATCCAAGAGTGAAATCAAAAGCATGACCTTCTCAGCCAACATTTAATTCTAGTTAATTCTAACTATTCTAAAAATATCTCTGCACACAGTTTTCACTTTCCATAGATTCAAACCAAAGGAAAATGGGTCCCAGTACACATGAACAAAGTGGCACTTCTTTTATGTGTGACTCATATTTGCTGTACATTCTAATTATCAACTAAATGCATTCCTTGCAAAAAACGGAGCTCATATTAAAAAAATGCCACGTATTTTTTACTTCAACCAATATTAATTTTTTTTATAATACATTAACTTTGAGCCAGGTACTATTACTTTTCATTTTAATTTTATGGTGTGATCTAAAAAAGATTTATTGCAGTGAGCTAGTAGTTTATAGCATGCAGGAAAATTTTTAAGCTTCACATATTCTTCTTTTATGCTACAATTGTCTGTATGTTGCTCCTGTTTTTATCAATGGTTCATTACTTTTGCTTATTTTTCCAGAACAACTGCAAAACAGCTAAAAAATAAAACCACATTTGCCTTCATTTGAAGAAGTCTTTACTATTAAAGTGTAACCAAATTTTAGAAAATACACCTTACAGAGTACAGCTTTTTTTGTAATTTTTTATGAGATTTCTATGAAAAAATGTACTTGCAACGTAAGTTCTGCATATGTCAGCCTCATTCTGCTACATTTATTTTACAGATATTTCACTTTGTATTACATCTTCAATTCTTTTGAATATATATATTAAATGTAAACGTAATGAACTGCACTGAAAGTATTTTGCAAATCAAAAATTCATAAAACTGCCAGACAAAAATATGCTAAGCAATGGGTTGTCTTTGCTTATACAAGAGATATGGTATTTTCTATTTCATTTTAACAAAACAGCCCAAACATTATATTAGTCTATTGTTCCAAACCAGCCAAACTATTACCATCAATACAGAAGGCCTTCTTAAGGAATTGTGTATTCACATACACACATTTGCCAAGCAAGCTTTTCTCTTGTGTTATTTCCAAAATATAAAATATATAGTATTTGTAATGGAATTATCAACAATCTCACAATTTGGAAAAGTGTTGATGGGACTTTCAAGCAGGCATTTAGTAGGACAATGGTCTTCTCTCCCCAAGGCCCCTTAGGATTAGAGGCTTCAAGAAATTATCCAGTAGGCAATGCAATCAATATTGGGAGCAGAGAGGCATTTGAGTCCCATCCTCCAATCCCAATTGCAGTGTTAATACACACACACACACACATATATATACAACATATACCTTTTATTGTTGTTGTTTGTGAAGAATGGGAAATAATTCTATTAAATCAGCTTGCAGGGTTGGTGTAAGTTTTCTCTCTGGGTGAAATATTATGAAGGATTGGATCTTTCAGATTCTATATTATCTTCCCCATTTTTCTTCTCCTAATGTTGGCATTCTAATGGTTTCTAAATGTTGAAAAAGGGGACTTGTTGCATTTCTCCCTTCAAGGTGGGATCCCTTTCTCTGAGCTTAGGCTGATTAACCCCTCCTCTGTAACAGTCCTGGAATGCCAAGGGCCATAAGATAGCAGTTTACATCAGTCTTTTTATAAAAATAAAAAAGTGGGAAATAAATAAATTTTCAGAACCACATTGTTTTAGTGATTTTAATGGAATGTTACTGTTGGTTTTGTATTTTTCTGACAATATTGTTTCTTTTTAATTTGAAACAGACTTCCAAAAATTATTTATTAATCAAATGTTTATGGCCAACTTCTTAGTGTAAAAAGTGGCAAAAAAATGTTGTAACCAGTAAATAATGAGAGCAGTATAAAAAAATATGTAAGTAAAGCTTTAGAGTCAACCAGGTACCAGAAGGATTATTTTTGTCCTGTCTCGTATGACTTTCAGAGAGCTGCGTGACATCCTATCTATCAATTGTAAGCTGTTTGACAAACTAAAAGAACATGTTAAAAGTCTTAGAAGGGCCCCAAATCAGTCTCTTCAATGCATATAGCAAGCAGCCCTTGGTTTGGTGGTTCATAAATTGTGCAGACTTACTATATCACCAAGAAGGTAAAACCTTTAGTTCTTCCTATTGAAGGTGATACATGAAATGAAAATCCATGTACCACTTTCCAATAAATGAATCTACTACACCTTACCAATTCGGATTTTCAGAGCTTTCTTTGAAGACTGATTCTTCATTTAGGGTAGCATACTCTGTCCACGTAAGACAGTGACTCTTCATAGACATCATTCTTTCTTGCATATTAAGCCACGACTCCTCTTCTAAGTAGACTTCTGATATTTTCAGGATACTAATCTGCCAGATGTAGCATTTACAATGGTGAATAAAAGGAGTGTGGGGGAAAAAGATCAGATTACGTACATTAGTAAATAATTTCATTCTTTTAAAATCATTAATAATTATATTAAGGCTAATATCTATCAGTAACATGTAACTGCAGACAAAACACTGACATCTGATAAACATGCAAGCTTTTATTGGTTATTTCCATTGCTTAGTAATTTGTTAAATGTTGCCAATTGCAACATTTTAAAGCAAAGCATTAACTTTATATGTGTCATTTTATTTGTCTTTTAAGTCCACTTAAATGTAACAAAAGAAAAGCATCAACTGTTTGTACACAAGACATAATTACTCAAAACATTTGGGTTTATTTTTCATTGTCTTTGGTACCTGTAAATTTTATGCTTTCCCATCTAGATGAGGCATGGAAAGAGTAAAAAGAAATGTGGTAAAACTGAATTATTATATTTTCAATATGTAAGGTTAAAAAAGCATTTTACAAAGCTGCATGGTACATAGCAGAATATATATTATAAATATTGTAATTTAATTTGAAAGTTGAAGATATAAGAAGCTTAAAACAAGAATCACCATCCTACTAGATTCTAGAGCTAGATTGCCTAAATTGTAAAAATGTTGCTTTGATTGTTCTAGAAATCCACATTTTGAGATAAGGACTTTGAATATCAGTTATCTCATCTCTAAGACACAAAGTCGGATTTTAAATGCTGTCAATTGTAACTCCGAAAAGTTAAACTAATGAATTTTGAACAAAAGCATAGTTTGCCTATATCACTTTTATAATGAATTTCAATAGACTGAACTTAGTTACCTTTCTTAAAATGTGTGGAATTACATTTTGGCATGTTGCAATCCTTCTCCGATATATGACTCCTGTAGACAAGTCTGATAATAAAAGAACAAGTTTTCAGAGTAACAAACAAAATCAAACAATATCAGCAGGAAGTCTTGGAAACCATAAAGGGATTTAGTTTCCTGCTTTAGCACTCAAAGAATATTGCAGTATGGTAATATAGTAATTATTTTATGCCAACAACCCTGCCTACCGTAGTAGTTCTGGAACAACTGATTTAAACCTACCATTTTATGCTATGGTAATAACACAGCATAAAATACAATGCTAAATTCTAACTTTTTAGAACTTCCTGGAACTGCATTGAAATTGCAGTAAATTTTGTCAAATAGCAATCAGGGAGTTAATTTTGGAGGCATTTATATTGCTAGTTACAAGCTTCAAGTATCTTCCTGGGTCAGCACTTCAGAGCAAAAACAGCTCATTCTTCTTACTCTGCATTCTAAAGTACTTCCTAAGACCATAAACTACCTCTCTGCCATCTAGCAATGCCAATGTTTGAAGTCTAAAGCAATTTTCTTGGACAACAAACATTTATATTTGCTCCGAACTGAATCAGTGACAAGAATAACGCTCCTTTCTAAAAACTAAAGCACAGCCTCTTTCTCAAATTATAGGTATTGACCTACAATGCAAACGTGACTGGCTTCTAAAATCAATTTGCATTTTAATTTTTAATGATTCCTGATTAAGTCCATAAGCTTCAGAAATATGTTATTTGATAACTTGGATGGGCAAATAGCCTGGAGCAAGGCCATTTCTTGCTCTTGAGAAAAGGCAACTCTCTCTGAAACCTTATCTGAATATTTCTTCCCGGGAAACAGCATGCTGCAGTAAATTTTAAATAGACCTAGTGGCACTGTATACGGATTTCCCACTTGGCATATTTACAAGGAGTCATATGCTGATTATTTCCAAAGGAAAAAAGTGTATTAAAATTGCATGCAATGGTGAATACAAACTTTAAATATTTTAAAAAATAACTTGGTATCCTTTCCATCAGATTATTTCCTTAATAAACAAACACATAAGGCAACAGTTGGATACTAAATTGGTGGAATGACCAATCTTGTTTCTACAGTTCCTCCCAGAAGTAGTAATTACTCATTTTCTGACTAGTATTTGTATTGTAGATGCAGATCCTTTTAGTGTATTTTGTACTAGTAACTATATTGTAATGAGATCCTTTTTTCCTGCAGACATGACATTTCTACATCTGTGACCCCAATCTGACAGCCACATTGGATAAGAAGGCAGTTCTTGGGGGGAGCGGGGAGAATTGGGGCAGTCATTCAGGGACAAGGAACAATAGCTGAATAAATCTGTGATTTTTTAAAAAAAAACCTAACAGCTTTTAAAACAAAGATGCTTGCAGAGTTTGAGTAATAGAAAAAGAAGACATAATTGATACACTTCACAGATGATGATTATTGCTAATTTATTCTGAACCACAGAAATGAATCACAGAACTAAGGAATGAATTATCCCTTTTGACAGCAACCAGAGATTGCCATGGGATTCACCTTTTATCTTAGAAAAATTGCTCAAAGGAATTTTCTCACAATCCTAAACTTGCTTATATTTCTGCTCCAGCATTAATTTTCAGCAGGTCTGCAGTAGCCATAAAATATATGAAACTGATTGGGATGCTTATGCATAGCTGAACAAAATTATAGAGCTCCATTTTATTTACTGCTGCAAAATATCAAATACTACATTATAACTACCACGGACGAGCAATTAAATACTTTCTGCCAACTGAAGAGAAGACTTTTATATGTATGTATGTTAATATTTTCCTTCTTATCAAGATGGGTTGGTAACACCTAGCAGTCCATCTCAAATCTGATCAGAATGTAGTCTCAAGGAAAGAGGAGAGGTATTACAGGACAGAAAAATAAATAGAAAACTGGTGGTCCAGGCAAGTAGGCAATGAAACAGGTTTTATCTCTAAAGCTTCCAAGGATATGTCAGCTCAGTACAGTGGCAGATAGGCAGAAACTGACAGAAAACTTAGTTTTCTTCTCACTCAACTGCACGGTCAAGTCAATGTTTGCCCAAATGGTAGGAAGGAAAAACTACAGAGCCAAAAAACAAAGGATTATGTCTATTCAGTTCTATTTCTCAGCCCTCTAAATAGGCTGAGTGAGGAGCCTTAGCCATCAGGGTTATTGGTGAGAGATGCCAAAATCTGCATTCCAGCACCATCTGAAAATCTACTGATGCTTCATCTCTGGTCTAAGTCATTTAACCTGTAAATCACAAGTTGCAGGTGAAACAATTGTTGTTATATGTCCAGTGGTGGGATTCAAATATGTGAACAACTGGTTCTCTGTGTGGATGCCGCTTCCGGAAGTCCATTCTGGATCTGGGCAACAAAAAATTATTTACCGGTTCTGCTGAACTGTTGCGAACCTGCTGAATCCCACCACTGCATATGTCTCTTATATTTTGAGACCAGGATCCATAAAAGGCTAAGGTACTAAATATGTCCACTCAGTATCTGGCATTTGAATGACTATCAAATGATAATTTTTATGATATAGAAATTATTTTTAACCAAATATATGTGCCTCCCTTTCCCATCATTTCCCCCTTAAAAATAGCCAGTTTTTCTTTGATATCCATAGCTTTAACAGCACTGCTGTATCACTTAGAACTTCAGCCACCCTTCTGCAACTTGTGAGCATTTTTGACCTCAAGGACTTTCCCAAATTGCTGAAACAGATTATTTCAAATGGAGCAATTTAAATTGAAAGGAATGTAGGTGGTTCTCATTTAGTGACTACAATTGGGACTTTGCAAGTTAAGCAAAGAGGTCACTAAAAGAAACTACAACTATACTTTAGCTTTCCTTTCCTTTACAGACCTGTGAAGGTCATAATTTCAAATAGTCATTAAATAAGGCAATTACTAATTGAGGATCACCTGTACACCCAACAGTACAAGAAATTTAGTAATTAGTGAATTTTAGTAATTAGCTGGCAGTGCAATCCTATCCATGTTCGCTCTAAAGCAGCGGTTCTCAACCTGTGGGTCGCGACCCCATTTGGGGTCAAACGACCATTTTACGGGGTCGCCAAACACCGCAGTCCGCCATTTTTTTTGGTCGGCCATTTTTTCCCCTTTGCGATGCGGGCTGTCGCGCCGCGCATGCGCGATGCGGGCCCGCCATTTTTTTTTGGTTGGCCATTTTTTTTTGGTTGGCCATTTTTTTTTTGGTTGGCCATTTTTTCCCCTTTGCGATGCGGGCCGTCGCACCGCGCATGCGCGATGCGGGCCGTCGTGCCGTGCATGCGCGATGCGGGCCGTCGCGCCGTGCATGCGCCCCGTTGCGATGCGCATGCGCGATACGGGCCGGGGTCCAGCACCGGAAAAGGTTGAGAACCGCTGCTCTAAAGAACCACAGATCTCAATGTAGCTTTTGTTAAGTGAATACATCAGCCTTCCCAAGCAATGTTACTTCAAATGATGAGAGATGTGGGGTTTTTTTCCCCCCATAACAATAATTTCTCACCATACTTTCTGTCATCTCCTGGCCCAATTTCAGCTTATTTCATTTCTAACTGAACCCAAGGTAGACCAATTTTCAATCACTTTCTCTCTTCCTTGCCCATAGAGGCTTAGCATCTTGTTATCCTGCTATTTATGTATGCATTTTATAGCTTGTTCTCCTTTCATTCCTCTACCAGCAGAATGGTGTTTATTTACAACTTTAATTCTATGCTGTTCCAGTTGCAACTATGCAGGGAGCTTTGAATGCCAGTTTACTTCTTTGTCACCAAAGAGCTAAAACACACAAAACATTCACATTGTTTAGCTCATCTAAGCCGGGCAAAATGATTTCTTTTTTTCCACAGACTACTAGATACAAGTTAATAAATACTGTAAAACAAATTATGATTGGTTGACTTTGCCTCCCCCCCACCCACACACACATAACAGAAGAGTGATCAAAATATATTATTTTACCTAGAGTTTTACAATCATTTATGCTACTTTGGGATTTTTAAAGTTTATTTTTTTTAAAGTTACATGACACACTTAGAAGTACCTTGCATGTATATTTGTAAAATTACCAAGAATAGATAAATGCATGGTTGATGAGGGATGATTATAACAAGCTTTTTCTTTTGGAAAAGGAGGTGAAAATATGTTTGTTAGATGCATGCAAAGGAGGTGGGACCTGTAAATGAACACAAAGGACAAAGAACCATTAGCTAGCTAGGAAGCAGGAAGGACAAACATTGATTAACTTTGTCTAAAAACTGTAGACTATCAAAAACTATAGACATAGCATCATAAGGAACTGTACAGGGTAAAGACAAGCAAGCATATTCTGATTAAAAATAAAGTCCAAAGGTTTGGGTGCTCTGTAAATCCTGAAAGTATTTTTCAATTGCCAGAATGGAATTTAGGAAAGCTCACAATGAACTAAAATTTGTAACAAAAGTCAAAAATAATAAAAACAAGTTTCCTTCAACATATAAAAAACAAGAAAAAAAGTCAATGAAACAATTGGTCCACTAATGGAAGGTGGAAAGGAAGTGATGGACAGTAAGGAGAAAGCAGAGCTGCTTAATCCTTTCTTTGCATCTATCTTCATTCAAAAAGAAAAAAATAGCCTAACCTATCAAAAACAGAACCATAAAAGACAGACTAGGAATTCAAATTAAAATAAGCAAGAAAATGGTAAGAGAATACCTGTCCACTCTAGACAAGTTCAAATCACCAAGATCTAATGCAGGGGTCTTCAAAATTGGCCTTTTTATGACTTGTGGACCAACTCCCAGAATTCCTCAGCTAGGCATGCTGACTGAGGAATTCTGGGAATTGAAGTCCACAGGTCACAAACGGGCCAAGTTTGAAGACCCCTGATCTAATGGATTACATCTCAGAGTTCTGAAGAAGCTGGCAGAAGTGATCTCAGAATCATTGTACCATATCTTTCAAAGATGCTGGAGCACCGGGGAACTACCTGAGGATTGGAAAAGAGCTGATGTGGTTCCTATCTTAAAAAAAAAGGGGGGGGGAACAGATCCAGGAAAGTATAGACCAATCAGCCTGACATCAATACTTAGGAAGATCCTGGAAAAGATAATCAAGCCACAGATTTGCAAACACCGAGAAGCAAGCAAAGTTATAACCGGAAGCCAACATGAGTTTGCCAAAAATAGATAATGCCAAACAAATCTTATTTAATTCTTTGGCAAAGTGACTAAATTAGTGGATCAGCGAAATGCTGTGGACATAGTATAACTGAGAATAAGCTAGTGGAATGGCTTGACTTCAAAAGTTGTGGGTGCTCCATCACTGGAGGTTTTTAAGAAGAGATTGGACAGCCATTTGTGTGAACTGGTTATAAGGACTCCTGCTTGAGCAGCGGGTTGGACTAGAAGACCTCCAAGGTCCTTTCCAACTCTGTTAATCTGTTAATTGCATAACTGAAAAAAATAGTTGTGCAAAAGACCACATGGCTGATGATTATGCATGCTGCTAAAACAGACATGTCAAACACAAGGCCCGGGGGCCGGATGCGGCCTGTGAAGTGGTTTCATGTGGCCCGCGAAGCCATCCTGGAAACAGTGAGGGAACGGCCCCTGCTGCCTTGGCCCTGGCCCAGGCCAGCCGGGAGCCAATGTACAATTTTGTGGTGGCCAGCTTGGCACTTGCCCCGGTCCGACCCCCTTCTGATCTATCCCACTCCTGCCCAGGCCACCACAGGCACCCTTGACGCAAATGATGTAGAACTGGCCACGCCCACCCAGTAGGCCACACCCACTCCATCCACGCCCACCCAGTAGGCTGCACCCACTCTGGCCACACCCACCCAGCCCCCCAAGGGCAACCGCAATGCTGATGCGGCCCTCAATGAAATTGAGTTTGACACCCCTGTGCTAAAAGATCTAGGACAACTTATAGCACTATACTCATTCTCCAACCCAGCCTATTAACACAGACCATCCACCGAGAAAGCTACAGAAGTTTCATTTCCAAAATTAGGCCAGAGACCTAACTGGAACAGATGTAAATGACTATGATGTCCAAGTACCTTGTACATTTCTATGTAAAAAATACCATGTCACTATTACAGTATGCATTGCCTCATAAATATTCTTAAACTAATTAAAGGCAATAAATTCAACAGCAAAAGATTCATTTTCTATAGAGTTCTATGTTTATTTCTATTAGTGGATGAAAATTAAATAGGCATTCTTGAATACTTCTGAATGTGTTCGCAAATTACATGAAATTAACTGAACATTTTCCTGATCATTTTAAACAAAGAAGAAAGTAAATCTGTTTTACTTATTTTAATCTTTTTTATGTGGCTTTTCAAAACTGAGTTTTGCTGGGCAGTTGCATTAAAATTGCAATATAAAAATTACAATTAAGATGAGTTAAAATACACAATAAAAATTAAAACAGCCATCCAATTATTGAAAACATTCAATGCAACATATACATTTAAAATTAACATGAATATATTAAAAGGTTGAGAGCATTAATGCTTGGTGCCAAAAAGGCAGTAAAATCAGCACCAGAGTCATGGGGGCTGCTAAGGAAAACGCTTCAGCCTGGTGACCATTTGTTGATGGCCAGCTCAGACTCAGTAAAATCTGAAATGAAGGAAGCTGCTCAAGATGCTCAGGACAAATATTAGCCTTAAAGGAAGCCTAGCAACTAAGCACCCAAGGCTGACATGAATGAGGAACATTCCAGTCAGCTGGAAGCAGATGAGGGCTGGATTGCACATCTCCTCCTAGCCCTAAAACAGTGGTGGCGAACCTATGGCACGGGTGCCAGAGGCGGCACTCAGAGCCCTCTCTGTGAGCACGCATGCCGTTGTCCCAGTCCTAGGTCTTCAGCTGGGTTTTATAAAACCTTTTCGCTTTAGGTCTCCGCCACCGTGTGGAACAAAAAAAGGTTCAATCAGTCAATTTCAACTTCTCGTGGGAAAAAAAAAGATCTTGCAAAGTTGGGATTGATTGAACTTTTTAATCCCACCTAGTCTGCCGTTACCATCGCAGTCATGCCCACCCAATGGGCCACATCCACCCAATGGACCACGCCCACCCAATGGACCACGCCCACCCAATGGACCACACCCACCCGGCACTCGACGATGCATAAGTGGGTTTTGGGTTGCAGTTTGGGCACTCAGTCTCTAAAAGGTTCGCCATCACTGCCCTAGAACATGCTGAACTGTGTGCAAGGAGAACATATCAGTCTCACTCTTTCCATGGAAAGGGCATTTCTTGATAGCTTGATGGCACTCACGCAGGATCCATTTAAGAGCCATCATTGTTTGGCAATTCTGTTGAGAATAACTTCTCTGCTTGCTGAAACACTATGCATTTGCATCCCAGAGCCTGTTGCCTGAGACAACTCCATTTCTTGGAACGAGGATCCGCAGAGACGCATTTGAGATTTTTTTGATTTCTGGATTATAACCTGTTTCTGCTCCCCACTTAGCGCTCTGGCTATTCAGAGCTCATTGTAGGCAAACAGTCTGGGAATTTGAGGTTTTGCTGCTTTGTGTGTGTATTTGCACAAAAGCTCTGCTTGTCACTGCCGAGATTTCCTAAATAAAGCTTTTACTTCTCATATGCGTGTGTTTATAGAGGTGTATGTAGGGGTATCTGAAGATCAGCTCAGGGCACAGGTAGAAACTTCTAGGAAGAGTCCATTAGAGTTGGGTGGCTTATAATTCAAATAAATTCAGATAAATAAATAAACATTCTTCTGATAACATGGTCTCATGCCCTAAAGGGTTTTATAGATTAATATTAGCATTTGAATGAGAATTGCAATGAACTGAGAGCCAAAGAAGCATACAGAAAATTGACCTAATATTTTCACAATGCCCAATTCTAATCAGTATTCCTGCTGCTGTATTTTAGACTACTTAGAAGTTTTCAGATCATTCACAAGGGCAGCTCAATATACAACATATTGCAGTAATTTAAACAATAATTTTCTAGAGCACAGATTACAGAATCAAGGCTAAGTATGGCAGAGCTGCACATTTTTAAAATGCTTACCTGTTTTCTCTTCTACTGTTTTTACAGCAATAACATTTTTCTCCATGGGACTGGGATACTAGAGAAAAATGCAAAGTGTAGACATCAGAAATTATTATGCAATAGAAAAAAAATCCCCAAACTACTTACCAAACCTATAAATTTTTAATTAATTAATTAACAATTAATCAGTGGAATGGCTTGCCTCCAGAAGTTGAGGGTGCCCCAACACTGGAGGTTTTTAAGAAGAGATTGGACAAAAACATTTGTGTGAACTGGTTATAAGGTCTCCTGCTTTAGCAGGGGTTTGGACTGGAAGACTTCCCAGACCCTCTCCAACTCTATTATTCTGTTAAACACTTTTTCTTTATTTCTCAACAGTTGGACAAGGAATCTTAATTTATGCCAATACATTTGCTGTGACTGTTGATTAATTAAGAAATATATATGGGAACCAAAATCAAGAAAAACACCAAAATGGTCTGACTCAGTTACAGTGGGAGACTTGACCGAACAGATTGGGGATGGATTGTCATGGAGAAAATCTATGTGGTCACCAGGAGTTGAAAAGGACTTGATGGCACATATCTATCAATCAATCAGTCAATCTGTTCTGAATTTTAACTGTTTTAAATTGGGGGAAAAATCCCATTTTGAATAAGATATTGCTATTTGGGTTCATTTAGAGAGCATTTCTGAGCTCAAGGCTTGCAAAGTTGCCAAAATAAATCATTTCGAACAACACAATTTAAATTCAAAGTATTACACGCCACGCTACAATACTTTTATTAGTGAATTTTAGTAATTAGCTGCATGGCAGTGCAATCCAATATTCATATACAGTACAGGTAGGTCTCAACCTATGACGACAATTGAGCCCAAAATTTCTGTTGCTAAATGAGACATGTGTTAAATGAATTTTGCCTCATTTTACAATCTTTCATGCCACAGCTATTAAGTGAATCATTGCAGTTTTTAAATTAGTGATACCGTTGTTAAGTGAATCTGGCTTCCCTATTGACTTTGCTTGTAGGAAGGCTGCAAAGTGGATCACATGACCCTGGGACACTGCAACCATCATAAATGTGAGTCAGTTGTCAAGTGTCTGAATTTTGATCACGTGACCATGGGGATGCTGAAACGATCGTTAAGTGTGAAAAATAGTCTTAAGTCACTTTTTTCAGTGCTATTGTTCCCTTTGAACAATTACTAAATGAACTGTTGTACTTTGAGGACCACCTGTACTCAGAAGAACCACATAGGTCAATACAACTTACCGGTACTTACTTATAGTGAATACAAAAGCCTTCCCAAGAAAATTTGGGTAGGGTGAGGTAATGCACTCTATTAAGATGATATGAGAAGGGTTGGTATGGATGCAGCAGAAATTTCTTCAACAATACCACACCCAAAAGAGCTTAAAAATAGATAAAGGGTGGAGAGTGCACACTACCATAGCCCCTACTTTGCCTATCTACCATGTTCAGCTGTACAAATCTTTCCAAAGCATGCTACACCTGGGGCTTCAAACAAACAGGCAGCTGTACTTGAATTCTAGCAAACGAAAGGGTAATTCTTTAGCCCTCTGTCTAAATATATAGAGGTTAGAGAAAACAGGAGGATGGATACCCAAGGCCCTTCTTTTGCTCATTTTAAAATCCTTGTGTATTTAGGTGAATGCTTTAAAACTGGAATATTTTGATCTTTTTTTTATTCTGATCTATTCTCTGAAAATGCTGATCTGGGTTCCATCCTCAAAATTCTACCCTAGCAATGCTAACACTTCAAATTATCATTATTATATCAGATACCTAAGTCACATACTAAATTTCACACAGGACATTTTAAAATCTCTTTTTCTTTATGATGTCAATAAAACAATTGTGTTAAGTATATACCAAAACTTTCATGGGAAACTTTGAAGTGTGCACCATTTTACTATTTAATAGGCTGAATTTTAATTTCAAAGGTCAGCCTCTGTTTTAATTTCAGTCAACCACATTATTTCATGAACTGGAATTTCCTTAGTGCACTTCAGTGGATCGATTCTCCCTTTTGTGGGCTACCATGAGATCAGAACCATTTTTTTAAAACCAACCATTCTAACTTGGAGCAACAAAAAACCTCTGGAGGGGAACAATCAGAGCCACAGCATTGGAAGTGTAAAAGAGGAAAGTAGAAGAAAATCAAGATAGAAAAGAGAAAGATAGCAGCCATAAAGGAAGAAAATAGGAAAGTGGACAACAAGTCCAAACAAACTGAAAGCCTATAGACTGTACTATTAAGGTGTTGGGGTTTTTTTTGACCCTGTAATCCCTTGTATCAGGGTGGAGTTGGGGCAGCAGAATGGAGCTGAACGTTTACTAGCGGGATGCCCTTCCTGATGCCTACATGGAATTTGCAACAGATATTTTGTCTTTGTACCCTGATAGAGAAAAAACTGCCACTGCCTAGAGCGAGCATCTTAACTTCTAAGCCACTGTGCCATATAGACTATACCATTAGGAATGGTGGAAAAAGAAAAGATGAGACTATGAAAGAAAAACAGAAAATGGGTATTATTATTATTATTAATAATAAAGTTGAAAGGGACCTTGGAGGTCATCTAGTCCAACCTCCTGCTTAGGCAGGAAACCCTATACCATTTCAGACAAATGGCTGTCCAGTCTCTTCTTAAAAACTTCCAGTGTTGGAGCATTCACCGCTTCTGTAGGCAGGTTGTTCCACTGGTTAATTATTCTAACTTGTCAGGAAGTTTCTCCTTAGTTCTAGGTTGCTTCTCTCCTTGATTAGTTTCCATCTGTTGCTTCTTGTCCTGTCTTCAGGCGCTTTGGAGAATAGCTTGACTCCCTCTTCTTTGTGGCAGCCTCTGAGATATTGGAATGCTGCTATCATGTCCCCCCTTGTCCTTCTCTTCATTAAACTAGACATACCCAATTCCAGCAGCCGTTCCTTATATGCTTTAGCCTCCAGTCCCTTGATCATCTTTGTTGCTCCTCTCTGTACTCTTTCTAGAGTTTCAGCATCTTTTTTACATCGTGGTGACCAAAACTGGATGTAGTATTCCAAGTGTGGCCTTACCAAGGCATTGTAAAGTGGTATTAATACTTTGCGTCATCTTGATTCTATCCCTCTGTTAATGCAGCCTAGCACTGTGTTGGCCTTTTTGGCAGCTGCAGCACACTGCTGGTTCATATTTAAGTGATTGTCCACTAGCACTCCGAGATCCCTCTCATAGTTACTACTATTGAGCAAGGTACCACCTATACCAGTGATGGCGAACCTTTTAGAGACCGAGTGCCCAAACTGCAACCCAAAACCCACTTATTTATTGCCGGGTGCCAGGTGGGCATGGCCCACTAGATGGATATGGCTGTGGTGGTCATGGCAGATTGGATGGGTGTGGCCAGGGTGGGCGTGATCAGCTCAATGTTGCTCGTAGGAAGGGATGCCTGTGGGGGCTGGACAGGGTTGGGGGAGATCCAGGGGGTCTCTGGCAGGTAGGCAGGAGGCTTGTCCTGCAGGGTGAGGCAAGGGAAGGCAAGGCACGACGGCGGTACCATTGTCACAGGGGAAGGTAAGGCAGGGGCCGGGGCAGCTACTGCCTGACACCATTGGCCCCTGCACATAGAGGCCAGCAAGCGCATGGGTGCTGGGATGCATCCAGTCACATGGGACCTTGGCACGTTAGCAGGCGGCTGGTTGAAGAGGGACGATTGTCATCTCCGGCGCATGGCGCGCGTGTCCACAGAGAGGGCTCTGAGTGCCACACTGACCTATACTATACCTGTACATTTGGTTTTTCTTGCTTAAATGTAGAACCTTACTTTTTCACCATTGAATTTCATTTTATTAGATAGCGCCCAGTGTTCAAGTCTGTCCAGATCCTCCTGTATCTTAAGCCTGCCTTCTGGAGTGTTGGCTATTCCTGCCAGTTTGGTATCGTCTGCAAATCTGATGAGTTCCCCATCTATTCTCTCCAAATCATTGATGAAGATGTTGAAAAGCACTGGGCCTAGAACAGAGCCCTGGGGCACCCCACTACACACTTCCCTCCACGTAGATGCAGTTCCATTGAAGACCACACACTGAGTACAACCGGTCAGCCAGCTACAAATCCATCTGGTGGTGATGCTATCTAACACACATTTTTCTATCTTATCAAGTAATAGATTGTGATCTACTTTATCAAATGCCTTACTGAAGTCCAAGTAAATTATATCCACAGCATTCGTCTGGTCCACTAATTTTGTCACTTGGTCAAAAAATGCAATAAGATTTGTCTGGCATGATCTGTTTTTGACAAACCCATGTTGGCTTTTAGTGACGACTTTGCCTCTAGGTGTTTGTTGATTTGTTGATTATTTTTTTCCAGAATCTTCCCAGGTATTGAGGTCAGGCTGATAGGTCTGTAATTTCCTGGATCCATTTTGTTTCCTTTTTTGAAGATAGGAACTACATCAGCTCTTTTCCAGTCCTCTGGTAGTTCCCCAGTGCTCCAGGATCTTTGAAAGATATATTTCAGTGGTTCTGAGATCACATCTGCCAGTTCTTTGAGAATCTTGGGGTGTAATCCATCTGGTCCTGGTGATTTGAACTAGTCTAGGCTGGACAGGTGCTCACTTACCATTTTCTTGCCTATCTTAACTTGTGTTTCTAATTTATGGTACTGTTTTTGATAGGTTGGACTGTTTTTTTCCTTTGTGTAAAGACAGATGGAAAAAACAAGTTAAATAGTTCTGCTTTCTTCCTGTTACTTGTCACCTTCTTGCAACTTTCCCCCACTAATGGACCAATCATTTCTTTAACCTTTTTCTTGTTTTTTACATGTTGAAAAAAGCTTTATAATTTTTGACTTTGGTCACAAGCCTTAGTTCATTTTGAGCCTTAGCTATCCTCACTTCATATTTGCAGGCTCGAGCTATTTGCTGGTATTCTGCCTTAGTTATGTGCCCTTCTTTCCACTTTTTATATTTGTCCTTTTTATCTTTCAATTTATCAGTTTTCTTTTATACAGCCATGCTGGTTTCTTTTGAGAGCCGTTATTTTTCTTCTTTGTTGGTATTATGCTAGACTGGGTTTTTATTATCTTACTTTTCAAAATTTCCCAAGCTTCTTGAGTTGTTTTCCCCTTAAGGATTCTCATCCATGGAATCCTTCCCAAGCCCTCTCTTAAGTTTATTGAAATTAGCTCTCTTAAAGTCCAAGACTCTAGTTTGACTGTGTTCTATTGCTTGTGCTTCCATAATGTTGAATTCCAATATTGCATTACTTCCCCCCAAGGTTCCTGTGGCTTCAACACCTTCTATCATTTCATCTGTTAGTGAGAATTAGATCCAATATGGCCAATCTCCTAGTTCCCTTCGCTACTTTTTGGGAGACAAAGTTGTCTGCTAGGTTTGTCAGGAATCTGTTTGATCTTCCACTTAGTGCAGAGTTTGCCTCCCAGTTGATGTCAGGGTAAAGTCCCACATTACTATTGTGATATGCTTCCTACATACCTTAGTTAGCTGACTAGCAAAAAGTTCATCTATTTCCTGTTTGGTTGGATGGCCTATAGTATATACCGATGGCAATGTCATTCCCCCCCCTTTTATATTGACCCAAACGCATTCAAGACAGTTTTCATCATTGTTGTGCTCTATTTCTGTAGAGATGTAGTTATTTCTTATATAAAGAGCAGCTCCACCTCTTTTGTTTGGTCTGTTTCTTTTAAATAATTTAAATCCCTCTAGCTGTGTGTTCCATCCCACCATTTCTGTAATGACAACAATATCACATCTGCCCTCATTAATCTGAATTTCTAATTCACCTTGTTTACTGTTCATACTGTGCATTGGTGTATAGACATTTGAGTCCTTTATGACTGACCCTGTTTACTTTCTACACAACCTATGTGATGCCAGAGTTCCCCTATTTTCTTACCACCTGTTTGGTTAGTGCACTTTGTGTGGCACTTGCTATTAAAAGCTTGATTTTGCTTGACAAGGTGATAGTCTTGTCCACACACACAGCTGTTACATGCACTGATAACCCTGTAATTTTTAGATTGCCGGGGACAGGGATGTTCTGTATCAACTAACTCACTGTACCCGTTTAGTTTAAATACTCCTCCAGAAAATCTTTGAATTTATTGCCAAGTAACTCAGTCCTTCTGAGGGACCATGGGGTAATATGTGTGGTTTAATATCTTTTCACCATATTTCTGTATCTTGTGCGATTTATTCCTTCCTTTGGTCTAACAGCTGGGCTAGATGAGGGTGGGACTGCAAACTGACTTGCAGAGAACAAATCTTTCAAAAACTGTTGTTGTATAATATATGCAACAACACATTCTCCACATCTTACACATGCTCATGAGTTCAAACTGGTTTCATACCCCCAACTTCACTGAAGTGATAATTTAGAGTTAGAAATGTGCTTTCCTGCAAACAAATTAGCACTTGGGAAAGGATGTTAAAGATTTTATTGTGGACAGCTTGAAACTACAGAGCAGAGCTAATGAAAATGTGCAAGGAAGTGATTATTTAATTATGAGGAAAAGTGTTAAAATATATGTCAAAAGTATTAATTAATGTCAGTGTTGTTCTGGCTTCATATGAAAGTATGAATCCATAGGTTGCTGACAGCTCATTACAGTGAATAGTGCTAATGAAAAGCCAAATATGGGAGAAAATCATACAACATTCTAAATGAAAGCAATCCAGTGGGGAAATATTTTTGGAGATGAATGGATGGATGGAAATAAGATGAGATATAGTAAAAGTGATTGTGCCATTCAGAGAACTAAGAATAAAATAGAATAATGACAAGTTAAGTTTCGGGGGGGGGGAAATCCATTTTGAGTACATGGTTTAAATTTAAGTATAGTCATATATACACATGGTAAAAAAATTGAATATAAATCTTAAAAAATTAGATTTGTTCATGAGAAAATTGTTCATTGAAAAGAATTAGTGAAGGTTATAAAGTGAAGCAAGATCCTGATTGTGGAACAGATCATTATTCTATAGTGTTAAGAGTGGGAAAGGAGGAAGTAAAAGAAAAAAGAATGAAAGTAGAATGAAACTGCCAACAGGGATAGTATGAGTTCTGAATGAAAAAGTGTTAGAAGATATATTAGAATGAACAGAAAGTAGATCTAAGAAAGATGATGTGAAAAACTGGAACAAAGTAAAAAAAAAATACATTACAGGGTGCCATTCAGGTATTCAGTCTAAACGAAGTGTGAAAAAACATGGCTGCTGGACTGATGAAGTGAAATTGTGGTGGGTGAGGGAAAAAACCACATATAAGATTTCTGCAAAATAATGAGAGAAAGGTATTGTGTACTGCAAGGTGCACAGAAAGAAAAAATAGTTGCAAAGCATGTTGTCAAAAAGAGCTAAAATTAAAAGAGAGAGAAAATGCAAACAATTCATTATTTTGATGAACTAAAAATTGTTTTGGAAGTGAGCAAAGAGGGCTAGAGTCCTGCAGAGTGGTTGGAAATAAAAGCAAAAGTAATGAAATGATTTGTGATGAAATTTCAGTGAGAATGCTTGAAAGAGCCTTTTAAAAATCCATATGAGGATGATAGTTATATAGTACTACAAAGAGCAGAAGTAAAATAATTGTCGTAAAATTAATTTCCAAGAAAAAAAATGATGAAAAGGATGTCATAAATGCTATGACAATGTTAAAAATAGTAATGCTGTAGCTGTAGGTAGTATAACCATGCCTGAAATAGCATTACTACTATTGTATACTGACCTGTCTAAATCTTTATAGCATAATTATTAGTTTACAAAATGATAACAAACACTTCCTAGATTTTTTTTTTTTTAAAAAATACACAATAAAAGTGCTGACCCAGTCTCAGACATGATCCCTCAAGACAAAATAGCCTTGGGTCTATAAGCCAAATAATTTTAGCAAAGTACTTGCTTTGGCTCTGAAGAAGGCTGTAGTTCCCCACTCAGATGTGATTTACAATTTCATGGGCCTCCTGAGCAACTGCTGGAGGAACAGATAGCTCCTGTGACCAAGAGGACTTCTGCAATTACATCCTTTGTATCATTTGCAGCGATTCCTGCTCAATCCTTTATGTCTTAGTCACCTCCCATTTGGATAACCATTAATGCATTCTAAATGGAGCTGCTTTTGGAAAGCATTCAGAAGCTGTCACAAAGGACAGCAAGTTTCTGGATACCCTCAAGTGACCGGGCCTACTGCATCAAGAGCAAAATTGTCCACCATTTGGCTTCGAAGTGCAATGCAAGGTGCTGGTTTTCTGGTCCAAATTAAGAGCTGTCTTCTCCCCCAATCATCTGCCCATCCAAGCAGATCAAACAGGGTCAATTCGCCCCTGGTAAATATCTGACAGGATCTTGGCATTTTTTTATTGCTGCCTTCACCTTGGGAAAAGCCCTATGGGGATGCAGTCTACCTTTTCCCCCTCTGGGTTGCTTGAGAGAAATGAAGATCTGCTTTCACATTTGGGGAAGGCAATCTTTGAATGATGGGATGCAGAAACAGACACATTGTGTTTTTTTGTTTCCTTTTTTTATTTCCTCATGATACTGTTGAGATTATTTTTGGTAAGTTTATTTATTTTTATTGAGGGCTCTTTTCCTATGTTTCTGGTTGTTAGTTGCTAAGAGCCTTGGAAAGAGAAAAAGAGAGGGGGGGGAGGGAGGAGGGAGGGAATATTTCAGCACCATTTTTGAATAGATTCTTTGCCTGACATTTTGGAAGCTTGTTTCCTCATTCTGCTATCTCTGCAGTGGGAATATTCTTTATGGGAATATTCCAAAAATAGGTTTTATGACCAAATCCTTGTAGCTACCCAATTTTTCAAGACGATTGTCCTTCAAAGAGTATAACATCCTTGCTATTTTCATCATTCTGCCAAAGAATATTTTAAATAGAGTAGTTGCACACAATGATACTTTTCCCTACAATAGCATATTGTCCATTTCTTTTCTAAATCTAATCTCCAATCAGTTAAAATTATGTTGCCTTTGAAACCTGAATTTAGATTTAATTACCGGTATACTACTTTTGAATCCCAAATTCAAGTCAGATCTTAATGATTCATACATGTCTAGTTACTATTCCTTCTCATCTTAACTATTCTTTTTTAAGTTAAAAACTTTCTGAGCTCAGAAATTAGTATAATGCAACTATTATAATTAATGCATTTTAAATAAATAAATAAAATGATATCTTACTTCAGTAAACTAGTGCACAAATGTACAAACATACCAGTAGATGGTAGAACACATTCAAGTAAATATATAGGGGGGGAAACAAGGAACCAATCAAAATGGAACTATGAATGGTAAAACTACACTTAAGGTTGTAACAATAAATGGAATATACCATAATCGTAAAATTCAGATATATGTGTATATATTAGTAATCACAAATGCTATGAAAAGTAAATTTTCAGAATAAAATAGTAATTATAACATACATTTCTATCAGTATTGCAGGGAAGTTTCAACGGAAGAAGAGGGTGTTAAGCATTCCTTTATGGCAATTAAATCAGGCATTTCTATTCTGCTTATTTCTTTCAAATAGCAGGTTACAGTGTAATTACATAATCAATGAAACTTACAATCTATAAGATCCATTCATGCGAAACAAAAAAGTCATTTGCATAAATCTTCCACTAAACATCAGATTCTATTACTGACGCATATTAAAACATAAGTAACTTAAATTTTGTATGCCATTCCAGAGAGATGAGTTGAGATATTTTAATTAGCAGTTATAGTATATTGTAACTTTGACACAAACCAGATCTATGTCATGAAAACCCAACTGCTTTCTATTACAGCTTATTATCTCAAATAGGTAAAAAAATGAACAAAATTACATACAAATTTCACAAGAAATGTGCAAAGGAAATTTCTTCCAAAATCAGGTAGATTTTTGCTTTGCATTGCACATTAATGTCCCTCTGATCTATGTCTTTATGCTGAGGTAAGCTGAACAGGAAAACTGAACAAGAATGTATGGTCAAATGGAGAAATTCTCTATAAATTAAGTGTAGAGGGTTCTTTCATATTCCCAGCTTGACTCCTCAGTGAAAAAAAATCTTCATACAGTAAACAGAATCACAAGATGGGTTTTATTCAAAAAGTTCAATGGAATAGAAAGTGAGATGCAACCTCTGCAAAATGTCCTAGAAATTTTTTTTAAAAAATATTGACAGGAATTTATGTGGCATTTATTAAGTTTATTAAGAATTTAAAATAATTAATATAAGTATGGCTTTTTCTCAGAACATGCTTAAACCCAGTCCCAAACTGAAAGAAAGGGAAGCAAAACAGGCTAGAATTAAGTGATTCTCATTGCCAGTCCATAAAAACACACCTCACACTCATTCAAATTTTATCATATCAGAAAGCCAAAGAATATAAACTGAGCTTGGAAAACCAAAATTGTGGGCAGGGATTTTCCTGCATATACTGTACACATGGTGATTCATATTTGGATTTTTTTTTTAAATTTAAACTGCAACTTACCCTATTAAAACTACTCTGATTTACAGTTATTATCTTCAAGAGTTTCTGGAAAACCTACACGACTGATGTAGTGCTCTTTAAACAACAGTGAAAAGGGGGAAATAATTGTTTTTTTGGCTCATGCCTTACAGGTCCCATTGCCTCCCAGGTGCTCCAGGCAGTTGGATGTCTCTCTGAGATGGTGGAGTTGGGAATGGCAGCACATTATGGAATCAAAAGCTTCTTGTTGTTCACTTCTGAAAGACTCATTTGATATCCTCAGAAAACTACTTGCTTTAAAAGAGCATCTAAGTCACTTGATTACTTTTAAGGGGATGGTCTCATCCTGTTTGCCACTCATCTAAACCTGTCATCTCAACTATTTTGAATGAGATGTAAACATTTCAAGACTGGGTTAGTTGTAGATTTCTGTAAAATGCAACACCACATTTATACAGGAAAAACAAAATGAAAGCAAGAAGGAACTTACATCTCCATTTGTATAGTGTTATATACAATTAATGGTTTGACAATGTCATAACTGAATAAAAATATATACTCATTCATTATATATAAATATAAAACAGGAGATTAAAATGGAAAATAAAACGAAAGAGGCATGTAGCATGATGGAATATTTCACTGTTGAAGAAATGTTTGTTTTGAAGAGATGAAAATATAGATCAGCAGCCTTAATGGAAACCTTTTAACAGTGCACAAGGTTAATATTTTCTAAATACACAAACTTCTTTAACTAGATCAGGGCCTTCAAAACAATTTAATGCCATCTTGTGGTCAACTGTGTAAATGAATTCAATAAATAAGAATCAGATCAGATTATTTTTATGCATATATAGTGGGAATATTTGGCAGATCTGGGACACACAAATATCATAAACAAATAAAGCAGAGAAGAGAATTACATGATTTCCTGGCTTATCTCAAGACTATTCAGATATGCAGAAGGATATTTTACCTGAAGGAAAACACTCCTTCAGAGTAAACTGTTGAGTGCCACAGTATCCCTTTTAAACAACCATCATCCACAGTGCTTCATTTCAGGCAACAAAAGTGACTTTTGTCAAAAGCAAGTAACAATCAAGGCACACTGCCCCAGTTCAATGCTTTGTGCAGGTGGAATATGCTTTCATGAGATAGATTAGAGATTAGATTAGATTAGATACAGAGAGAGGGGGGTACCCCTCGACTCACAACCATTTTTAATGACTGTTCAAAGTTATGACAGCATTGAAAAAGACCCAGATTTTGGACAGATTCTGTAAGTTAGCCATTTGAGTTTTGCCCATTTTGCCCAGTTAAAGTCATCGTTTCAGAGATATTTGCTTACCAGATTTCTCAATGCCTTCAACAATGGGAGAGTGTCTAGAGCACTGAGAGAGTTCTTAAAAATTCAGGGAGATACTCAGAAATGTATCTGCCTAGAACACAACCCATGTTGAACTGTATTATATAATCAAACATCAGCAGTTGACCACGGGAAATGCTTTATGACATTCTGTTTTAGTAGTATATAAATATATATGTTTCATATACTTAAATATATACAATGAAAACCAGGGAAAGGGGGAGAGAGAAAAAGATTTAGTTATGATAGAGGTCCCCAATCTTTTGGGCACCAGGGACCGGTTATGTGGAGAGGTTTTTCCATGGACCGAAGGGGACGTGGTTTTGTGTGCTGCCTGCATCCTGTGGATGAGGTTTTCCTTGTTTGTGCAGACCGATTGCTGGCATGCCGCAGCCTGGTACTGGTCCACAGACCAGGGGTTGGGGACCCCTGAGCTAGGAGACTAAAATGAGATATTGGAGAGCAGATGATGGACTTTTCAAAAAATGAAAAATATGACCAAAACTAACAACAATGAATTGAACAATGCCTAAAAGGAAGATAGAGGAATTAATAAGACACACATGGCAAAATTACATTAAATCACTGGATGTTATTCTAGTGTGTGTTAGAGTATGAGACAGTAAGAAGATTGTATTTTAAAATGAATGTAATTCAAAATAAAGTGTGCAGTGAGATTACACTGTTAGAAATACCTGTAGATATCTATTTTCTTACAATAAAAATCAAACAATAGAAACTAAAGAGAGCTCATATGTATAGGGTTACCTGTGAAGTTGAATTAAATTACAAAGCTCCATAAAATTGAAGGTGCCTTGTTGCTTAAAAATTACCTATTCTTTTATTCAACTTGAATAGAATAGAAATAGTTTTGAACTAGGTCATTTGATCTTAGTATGATGAGTAGATATCAGTCAGGCAAGTAGTAATTATTTCTTTTACTTCAGTTTCATTTCTAAAAATTCATAGCTAGAGGGCAATAAAGTCAGCATATTATGCAATCTATATAATTAAACAACTTGTGCATCCCTATTCATATAAAGACAAAGGAAAACAAGAATGTCCAATATCAGAAATTCACACGTTAGGAAGAAATGTCACTCTTTAAAAATGTCCCTTTTAAAACTGTAATCTGAAGCACAATAAATGCAAAAGGGAAGTGCACTTTTCTAAAGATGCTTTTCAGTTCAAAAAATTGTTAGAACTTATTTATACGTCTACATACAATATCTGGTTATGCTGAATATATTGCAGTTTCCAGATACAATGTTTTCAAAAGTCTTCTCAAACAGAATTATGTTCAGATGACTATGACTACATTGGTTATCCTCTCCTTACAGTTTTTCCATCAATATGAAAAATCCAAGGATTTAATTATTTATGTACTCCCATCTCACTCTGCAGTTTATAAATTTAAGGAAAAAGGCAGAAGCACAGCACACATCATGACTAGCTAAAAGGACAGTGAACACATACAATTCCAGAAACCAATTTTAACTAAAGGTCTAATGATAAACTCAACTCAAGCATTATGAAAAATATTTAAAATTATATTCAATAAGGGATGCACTACATAGTTTCAATACTGTTTTACGTTTTAATTTCTGCTCCAGTCATCAGTGCCTACTGTGTTAGCTTGACCAGCTGTCTGCAAGGAATATAAATCCTTCCATTCCCCACTATCCAGTCAGAGCTGAAGAAGCTTCTTGGATGAGAAGTGAAATGTCTTCAAAGAAAGAAAAACAAGAACATCCAGTTGCCTCCTGAAAAAGCACCTTTGGGACTTAACAAATAGGGATATAATTCTCCAGAAAAAGAGAAAGAAAAAAATACTTGGGTTCCATGTAGGGAAGAATTTCTCTATCTGAATCTTCCTCAATCTGGTTTAACAGTTTTAAAATTACCATATCTGTGCTATTATCTATGTTTCTCCCACAATGTTCCAATGTTCTAAAAGACTCAAAACATTACACAGCAACTTTCTGTAAGCCGTATCTGGCCACTGCATGTGGACAAATCAGGACAAATTCCAAAATAAATACAATATGCAGGATTAACATTTGTCCTCTTTCATGAACTAACATTTTCTAGAGTTATTGCTTACAGCTTAGGTAATAACCAAGGCCACAAATGGATTTTAACAGTTCTCTAATTTTCCATCATTGCAACCAAACTTGGAACATTGGGGCCAATTTAGGTTTTTCTGTTTTGTAAATTTAACTATTGTTAATCAATATTTTGTGGACCTCTCCCTTAAACAGAATTCAGGAAAGTAAATCCCTGCAAAATATAGAAAACTAGTATAATGCTAATCTTACCCGAATTAAAATAGATATCATCTGGTTTCTGTCTAATTTCAAATTTTTGATTTTGACTTTTAAAATTAATTATTCCTCTCATTTTTGAGAGATAGTCTTCTCTAAATTAGTTCACCTACGTTGGGGTCTATGGCTGGATGAGAATGCAGTAACAATGGAAACTATGTACATCATTTTAATATGGTTGTAGCCAATAGAGCCTGACATACATGAGCAACACAGCGTTTATGCACCAGTTTTGATTTAAACAGTTCGAATGCGATATAACTAAACTATCTTTGGGAATTATCCAAGGCAAAAAAAGGTATAAAGAACGAAGCACAAAGCCACTTGGTAATGCAAAACACGCATAAAACAAAGAGCATCCCTCCACCAGGAATCGCCGAGGAAGAAAAAAGCACGCAAACTCACACAAAAGTTCGCGACCACTTTCTTTCCGCCGCTCCCCCCCCCCCAACCCTCAAAGGCAAAGAAGCAACAAGGCTGACCGCATTTTATGCGATAGCTGACAGGGAAGCAGAAAATCGCGATCCAAAGAGGTAAAAACAGAAAAAGGCGGCGGATACACTCGACGAGGACGTTTACAGCCTGGTTTCGCCGCAGTCAAAGGGGCTGCGCACACAAGGGCTTTGGAGCAAATCGACTTAAAAACAAGGACGTTTGACTGCGCCGCCGCCATTTTTCCCCAGCCCCAACAGCTGAACTGTATATAATATACTTTCGGGCGGGCGACGGCTCTGAGCGGCTTTTCTTTCGAGTGCAACGCAAAAGCAGCATCCCCCCGCCCCCCACCGATTCGGCAGCGGACGTGCCGCTGTAAGCGTCGGGCCTTTTATAAGCAGGGCGAGTAACGGAGACGGGGAACTTGGCCGCGTTCGCGCCAAGCTGCAGAGAACCAGGGCTCGGGCAGGAGCGCACCGTCGCGCTCCCCGCTTTACCTTGCGGAGATAGCTGGCCACCACCTGCTCGAAAGGATATTTATAAACTCTCTGGGCCTCCACGGTCACCCCCATGCTGGGCGCGGAGCCAGCACAGGCCCCTTCCTGCGAACTCGGGCGGCGTTGGCAGGCCAGCCGCCTAGCTAAGGGCCCCTTTCCTGCGCCAAGCTCCAGCCCTCCCCTGCTGAACTACGTATAAAACTTTTATGACGGCCTGTGGCATTGCTTGCAGAACAGCACCGTCCTAGGTCACAATGTAAACCCAGGGCCAAACCGCGGAGGGGAAAAAGGGGAGTAGGTCAGAGCTCGCTCGACAAGGGAGTACCGGAACGCCCTTTCCAAAAACGGCGCGTTCTCTCGGCGCCCCGAAGGGTGCTCGGACTTCGCCAGTCGCGGCCTCAAAAAAAAAGCGAGGGCGGCGCGGATTATTATTAAACCGCACTCTCTGCTCCCGTGTCTTTTGTTAACGTAGAAATGCTGCCTTTAGAGGAAAAAAAAAATGACTGATGTAACGCTTTACAGGTAAGAGCCCGCTCAGAATCCAATTAAGGCAGCGGCTTTTCCCACGTGCCTCTCGCCACACCTTCTCGTCCTCCTCCCTTCTCTCCGAATACGGGTCAAAGTTTACGCGGCTACTTCTGGGTTTTCAACTAAAAGAGGCGATTCCCTCCGGGTTAGTCCCTCAAGTTTAAGTGCTGTAAAAGGAAACGGGTTGTTGCAGATCGCCCTAGTAGCATCATCGTCGTGGGGGAACCACGGCGGGCAGCAGCACATTCCCTTCCAGGGCGCTCCGGCATTCGGAGTGGTCGAACGACCCACATTCGAAGGTGATTCGGCGCGCACAGGCGCTCGAGCTACGCCTGCCGGCAACTCTACCGTAAAGTATTTCGTGGACTCGCGCGGCTGGCTCGTGCTGCTCGGTTCCCAGAGCAAGGATTTCACGGAGGTGCCGGCAGATGCTATGTGGGCGGCGCAGGCGCCGAATAATATTTTCTGCATCGAATCCGGATGAAGTAATTTCAGATGATCAACTAAATCTTCTGGGAAGATTTACTTATCTGCGAATAAGTATTTTGGGGTTGAAAATTATACCACACACTATTTAAAAAAAAAAAAAAAAGATGTTAGGCAACAGTAAAGCCTAGCATAGATCTGAATGTCTGGTTTTTGGTTTTTTTTTTAAATCCTGGTGTCAAATTAGCCCAAGAATTGATGTTAAACCATTTTCCTGTTGCCCCTAATGCCCGCCACTACCTGGGTGGTTATTTGCTTCCAAACAGCAGTTGAAGTTCAGTTTGCCTGTACCAGCTGGGAAGCCCTTATTTGAAATGAAATATATATGAAATAAAAATGCTTAGTTATAGATTATAAAACAAGTGGCACAGCATGCAACCTTCTGGTAATTGTGCTACTGAATGTTGGAAGCAAACCAAGAAAAAAGTGCAATTTCTCTTTTCTGATGGGAATTGTGCATAAACTGATCCAACCCAGATGCACCCTAAATCCCATTAATACCATTCTAACTCATTTTGGTACAGGCCCTGCCCTTCCTACAAATCTTAATAGATCAGAAGTAACATCACATAAAAACAACACTGAAATATTTAACAGCTATTCTGAAGTAAATATGATTGAAAGTGCAAAGTTTTACTGTAACAGAAGTGGAGAAAATTGACATCAAAGGGGGTTGGTACAGTAAAGAACAGTTGCTTACAAGAGATAATCACCACAAGGTGATTATAATATAATATTATAATATAATATTATAATTATAATATAATATTATAATCACCACAAGGATCCACAACCTCAGGACAACTGCCAAGAAGGTCCCTTTCCACATCTTTGCACATCTTGTACGGAGTCACTTTGGATATTGACTTATAACTACAATTGATTGTTATAGGTGAAGTGGGGTGAAACTTTTAGACATCAACCCATTCAACAGTTTATTCTGGGAAAATTAGAGCAATGAGTATGTAAACAACTTTTTAGAGAAATGGGTATAACACTGCAAGATTACGCTGCAAAAATTTGAACAACCACTGGGTGGCACAAAGGGTTGTTTTTCCTATATGTTTGCTGCCACCTAGTGGTTTTCCATCCCACATTTGGAAGTCCTAAACGAGATTTAAAAAGCTAGTATTAAAAAGCCAATATACCGTATCTGCTGTGTGTCGTGCTAACTACCGGTAAGAGTAGCTTCTATATTATCAGGCATTGAATTCAGCTGTGGAATTAATGAATCCTAGTAGAGAAGAAAAAAAATTGCAGTGCCCCAAACCTTTCTGTGAATGGAAATTTGGCAGTTCTAGCAATCCATATCTTACTGCATGGATAAATATGTATTGGCTTCAAAGCACCACAGCCATTACTAATCACTCCTATTTTATTTATAATACTTTTGTAGTTGCCTTTTTTATTTAGCAAAAGCTATCCCTAGGCAATTTGTAAGCAAAAGTCTTGTTGCACAAAACTTTTGAAAAACCACTGTAATAGGAAATATTAATAGGAGTGAACATTAATTTAGTTAAAAGAAAATTGGAGAATTCAGTCAGTTACACACATTTAAAAAGAGTCAACTAGGGAGTCATGCTTTCATCTCATGGCAACCCGTTGCTCAAGGAACAAATCAACTCAAGAAAATCTTGTGTCACTTGTACTCAACATCATTGATCTTATTGGAAGCATGTAAGCAGAGCTGATCTTTAGAGACGACAGCCATCAAAAGCTTCCATTAACAATGTTCAGAGATAAATATTGTTGCTTTTGTAGCCCAACTGCACACAAGGGGAAGATATTAGTAGGCTCAGGGGAGTCATAAGATCTTCAGGGAAATTACAGAGAAAACAAAGATTTAAGGAGGCAATTCCTCCCTCACCAGGAAACCAACCTGGTGAAGATTCATCATGTTCAGTGGCCTTAGAATGATGAATGTCTGCTACATGTGTGGAAGGAGAAAATTAAGGAACTGAGAGAACCGGAAAGATATATCCCCAAAGAGAGATACCAGGTTTTTACCCTCAAAAGTTGCATACCATATTCAAACTTGTACTCAGTTACAGGTTATTTGAAGTGTTTGAGAATTTAGCTTAGTCTCCATTGAAGCAGTGTTACCCTAGTTCTGCTTTCACTGCTCATTTCTAACACCTTGGTTAATAGAGATTACGTATTTTCAGTGTAATTATAGCACTTGGACTGACACTATACGTGATACGAAAAGGTAAAGGTTTGCCCTGTCCAATTGTGACCAACTAAAGGGTGTGTGTGTATGCTCATCTCCAAAGACATTTCTGTGGTCATGTGGCCAGCATGACTATATGCTGAAGCATACTAAAATGGTACCTATTTATTCACATTTGCATGCTTTCACATTGCTAGGTTGGCAGGAATATGAGCTCACCCCATCACACTGCCTGAGTCTTGAACCTCAGGCTGTCTGATAAGCTCACATCTTTAATATTTGAGTCATCACACCCTCCATATGTGATATAGAGGCACTCAATTTAGGCATGTTTAGATTTTAAAAAAATGGCTGCAGTCTTAACTGAAGAATTGGAAAACTAAATAGGGTACTGGTCCATTTTGCAAACTGGTATCAGGGTACTACAAGTGATAGGCTGTAGACCCCATTGATGCTCCAGCCAATCCTGGAGGCCACTGAAACTGCCCAAGAGAAAAGGGATAGAGACACAGGTGGCCACTGAGAGAAGCTAAAATTATGTGATTGGAATCCCACTCTTTTTACATACATGTCATATAGCACATGTACAAAAGGGATGGTCGCTTTGAATAACTGCAGCTGTCATCACAACCCTGTAGAAGCCCCTACAGAGGGGTCCTTCCCTCCTTATATTATTCTGATATTTTTGGCAAATAAGATTCCACGGGGAAACTTCATTTTTGTATATAGCACTTTAGTCCTCTGCCTTTTGTGTATGTTGCTGGAACAGCTGAAACTGAAAGACAGGATTAGCACTTTACTAGATACTTAACATTCCAATCAAGCATTTCCCTTTATTTTAAATTGCTGATGTAATTACAATATACAAAGATAGGTTGAAACAATTTATTCGTATTTTATATATACAAATAATAAAGGGACATGTGCACTTCCCTGTCTTGATGTACATTTTTGATTAACATAATTTTTTTTTAATTCTGTAACTATTTGAAATAAATGGGATCATGAAATGATAAGATAATAAAAGGGAAGTTATAAATCATCCAAATAAATAACATTATTTATTTGTTATTAAAGCAATGTCTTTTTGTACTTTATCCTGCAACAAATTGTTAAGTTTATAAGATAAAAGAAAAAGTTAAAAACTAGCTATGGCTTTTAAATAAGGTAGACAAATAGTAAATACAGAAAATGCAAAGAATTTTTAGTCATATTCACACAGCTTGTACATTAATTATTTTTGTCATAAATGACATTCAGAGTGTTAAATTACTGTACTACATAGAATAGGATAGGATAGGATAGGATCTTGGAGGTCTTCTAGTCCAGCCCCCTGCTCAAGCAGGAGAACCTATACCATTTCAGACAAGTGATTGTCTAGTCTCTTCTTAAAAATCTCCAATGATTTCTGATAAATACATTCAACAAGGAAATTTTCAAATAATATATGAGTGATATATGGAAGAATACAATTATAGACAGGAATCTGCTTGACAGCAAATAACATTATCTCTGAATGAGAAGTTAGGAACATCCAAATGTAGTGTATAAATGGGAATCCATGAATGAACATATTCCTTTGGAGAAAAAAAATGTGCATTGTTCTTGAATATGTATACTGAAAAATCCCATGTAAACATATGGAAGCCATGTTAATGCCTTTGTACTTCTATCAACCTTTAGAATCACAGCCAAGCAACCTGATAACAATACTGATAATTTTGAAATTTTCTTGCTGTTACATCTAAACAATTCCATTATACCATTATTGATTAATACTACATGCTTCATAATCCTATTTGAATGGTTAGAATACAATATGATCGATACATACATACTTTTTTCTGAGACTCAGAGTATAGAGTCTAACAGAATAAATTTGTGTCTTCAAAAGCAAGATCTGCTTTTAGAATCAGGCTGCTTGGGAGTTCATGGCCACCAAGATAACATGGACCTGATCCAATTCATAAAGGGTCCAGTTCACAACAGAGATCACATTTTTATCTTAGGACAGTAGTATCAGGATCTTAGAGTTGGGGGATGTTAATATCAGTCCCTTCCCATGGATAGATTAGTCTGGCGTTCTCTGCACCCCATCATCACTACCACACATACACTGTAGTGAGGTAAATCCCATGATCCCATTTGATCAGCCCCCCCCCCAAAAAGCTCCAATGCACAGTTCAGTCAATGTTTCTGTCATGGCTTGGAATGAGAATACAAGTAATCTAGATCAGAGAGATCATGCCTGTGCAAACACTCTGCATTTGTGGATTCCATAGGGTCTCCTGGTTTACCAATAAATTTGGGGAAATGAAGTGACACATGAGATGCCTAGAGTTCCACTGGAGAAAGAAGAGGCCAATCAGATGCAGCAAGAGCCTTTATTAGCATTTACAGCTACTGGTTCATAGAGAAATTAAATTGCATATAACTCATACTTTAAATGTAAGTAGTGGCTTGTATACTTTGAATGAGACTGTAGGTTTAAGGAGCGATATGAAATTATACATATACATATGAAATTATATATATACATATACCGTGTTTTCCCCAAAATAAGATCAGTTCTTATATTAAGTTTTGCTCCAAAAGACGCATTAGGACTTATTTTTCGGTTAGGTCTTATTTTCAGGGAAATACTGTACTAAATGCATCCATCTGGCTGACAATTTTAACTGGGCTTACTTTTGGGGTAGAGCTTATGTTACAAGTGTCCTGAAAAATCATGCTAGGACTTATTTTCTGGTTGGGTCTTGGGTGTGTGTGTATGTGTGTAATAACCTAATTGAAAGAAATAAGCAGAAAATATCAAAACCCCTTCCTGAAGTAACTTTCTAATATTGCTGGCCATGTCCTTTATGAGTTCCCAGCTACAGAGAAAAGACAGTCTCAAATCTTGGTTTTCTACTGCCCTAGTTTATTCAACCTGTAGCACAATATCTCAATAATTTACTTGTCATTCTTTTTTACACAAATTTTCAATACAGTATAGTTTTTTCTTTGTAAAATTTTCAAAGGTAGCCTTTACTGTCCCCACCCTAATTCACCTCCCAAATTACCCCTTTTACATAGGCAACTTTAATAAATAAAGAATCATAAAGATGTTTTTGATTAGAGAAAGGGATATGTTAACAGATTCCATGTAAGTGCTTCCAAAGTGCTCTTTTAAATGGGGTCCATTTAAAAGATTTTTTCATGGATTCCCACAGAAATTCACAGAGGATTGTTTTTATATCCTTAGTAGTAAGGGAAGCTAATATACTTAAACAATTCAAAAGTAAAACATAACTAGAGGGTAAAGCCAAGGAATTTTCAAGTAAAATCCTTCCTTTTACACATATTCCCTGTGTTCATTATCATTCAAAACAGTTTCTCTGTTATTTTTTTTAAAACCAAAAATGGCTTATTGTGATTATATATATAAAGATCAGTTGAATTTATCTGAATGAACACATACTGGCACATCCAAGCTGGTCTTAGTTGCACAATAGTATTAAAGTGAATAATTCAGCTATTTAAAAAAAAACATGTAATGTATATATCTCAACTCTAAATTACCTACTTTTGCATCATCAGGAGATGAAATGTATAAGGAATCTTTTAGTTCACATCAAGTCTTTAGATCTTGTATTCTAGCAAAGCCAGAATAGAAAATAAGGTGAAACTTATGGCATCAAAAAAAGAAGAAGACCCCAACCCACATTTGCTTATTTATGTGCTGGACTGTACAGCAATTTGTATTTGAAGAGGAAAGGATAATTTGGAAAGCAAGTGAGCATACATACCCCTTGTCTCCACTTTTGTAAAGAAGCTTATGTTGCAGCAGTGAGATTCAAAGAGGTGCCAACAGGTGCTTCATGTACATCACTGCTCTGAATTATCTTTTCTCTTTCAAATCCAAATCATTGTGCAGTCCTGCTTATTAGGAATAGTTCTGGTGCTCCACACAGTATTTAACACTGCTTCTTCGTCTGAACTAATCAGAATTCATGTTTTAGAAATTACAAGGGGGAATTCTTTTTTAAAGAACACAAGTGCCATTTGTTAACAGCAAATCCTGGGAGAGGCGAAGCTTCCCATTAACATCAATTATAGTTTCCCTCTGAAGAAAGGGATAAGCATATTTTTCCCAAGTGTTCTAGTATGTTGACTGTTGTTGTCTTCCCCTTTTCGGCCAGTAATGTATAGAAATAAGTGCTACCTAAAACAAATAACAGAAGCAAAATGGTTCTCTACATAAGGTACATTAAAAAAAATCATTTGAAATGATACAGACTTGAAAGAAAAGGATGAACCAATGGAGCAATAAATGTACAACTAATTGCAAGATGGGTTGCAAAGTGAAATTGCTCATGAAAGTTAAATATAGCAAGATATTTAGTCAGTCAGCTAAAAGTGTAAAATAGTATGTGACAACTTATTTTATGCACTAGGAATCTTCTGATAGAAGCCATACCTAAACTTGGATTTAAATAAAGCTTCTATATCTGCAATGCAAAGTTTTGTACAATCTCTGGAATGCAGTCAAGAATTAGAATTTTTTTAAAAATCCCTTATAGTGCTAGTCTGGATTTTTTCAGATAATTTTAAGAATGGATACTTTTTTTTTTTTCATCTAGTCACATCCAATTCTCAGAGACTACCTGAATAAGTCCCTGCACTGTTCTTGGCAAAGTTTTTTATTCCCAGAATGATTTGCCATTGCTTCCTTACCAAGGCGCCTTAGATGAAGTGACTGACCCAAGATCACCCAGCTGCTTTGTGCCATAGGCAGGATTAGAACTCATAGTCTCCTGGTTTCCATCTTGATTCCTTAACCACTACACCAAACTGGGTCTCATTTCCATCTTAGCAAGCCCCAAAACAATAACTTTTGTTTTGCCAAAGGATGCAAGAAATTATAAATACTTAAGGAATCCTGGAAACTGTAATTTACATATAGTTTGGATCAGGGCTTTTTTTTCTCATAGAACGCCCAGAACGGAGTTCCACCACCTTTTTTGGATGGAACCTTGTAGGGTAGGCAAGGCGGGTTGTATGAAGTGTGTGAGTTCCGGCACCTTTTTTTTTTTTTTTTTTTTTTACAAAAAAGCACTGGTTTGGATAACCTCAAGAGCTTCCAGATGGCTAATTTCCTGAAAGATAGACATGCAGCTTTTTTTTTTTTTAAAAAAAATACAAGTAGTTCTCAACTTACAACCACAATTCAATCCAAAATTTATGTTGCTAAGTGAAAGACATTGGTTAAGTGAGTTTTGCCCCATTTTATGACTTTTTTGCCACGTTTGTTAAGTGAATCACCACAATTGTTAAGTTAGTAATACGGTTGTTAAGTGAATCTAATTTCCCCATTGACTTGGCTTGTCAGAAGGTCACAAAAGGGAATCACTGGAACATCAACTATCATAAATGTGAGTCAGTTGTCAAGCATCAGAATGTAAATCACATGGCCATGGGGGTGTAAAAAATGGTCACAAGCCACTTTTTTCAGTGCCGTTGTAACTTTGAAGAGTCGCTAAGTGAACTGTTGTAAGTTGAGGACTACCTGAACTTACTTATTTGTTTTTATTAGATTTATTAAGGTTGCCTGATTCCAAAAATACATTTTAATCCATTATCACCATCGGAAGAAGCGATAATTAAGACTGGATCGTGCGGAAATGGATAGACTCACATTGAGAATCGAAGAAAAAGAAGATACAGAATACTTTCAAACATGGAACTTGTTTTATCAATGGTTGGAAAAATGAGATAGAGAGTAAGAACTTAACTTTTATGATTAAGCAAAAATTAACCCAGACAACACGTTGTTCATTAAGCACTAATGAATTGTAATGACAGAAAATTGATAAAATACTTTTAAAAAGAAAACACAACCATTATTTATGATACTTTTTTTCTTCTCATGTTTTGGTACTCCTTGTTGTACCAAAACAAGAGTTTCATTTTGTTCTTCTGATACGCTGAAGTCTGAGCTGTGTCCGTTCTTTTACAAATTAAGACAATAGGAACTTCAAACATGAGCTGGGCCAAAGTTAGATCTTTTTATGTAACATTTATATTACTGTAAGAGTGCAGCTTTGCTTTCACTCACTGGGATCAGGAAAAGCTGTCTTGAAACATGTGGCAGCTCTTTTAATTCAGTGGAAAGCCTGGCAATCGATAAGACTCTCTTTAACAACCAGGCCATAAAAAGATAGCTTCCTAGCTAAAGAAGATGGATGGGCATAGACTATTTGATGGGGTCTGTTCTATTCAAAAGAAAGCAAGTCAAGAAAAATTAAACAACAGACAGAGTCACTAAACACAAATCTTGCATTGCTGCTGCCCGTTTTCATTACAGGCAGGGCATCGTAGAGCTCTATATGACTCTTTAAACTGATTAGCCAACATTGAAAACTTGCTTCCGTGACACACAGCACAGGGAGCAGAGCCCGATCCTTTGCACTGTGAGCAGCTGTTCTCCTCATCGCCTTCCTGAAACGCAAAGGCTTAATTAAACATTTTTTTTATTCCTTCATATGGTTCACACAGTCCTTTGTCTAAAAGAAAAACAAGCAACAGGAAAAGTTCTCCCCAGATATGGCTTGAATAGCCTACTTTTCTGCTGATTTGATTTAATGATTTTGGCAATTATTCCTCACCCCGTTTTTTTTTCCCTTAGCAAAAAGAGCAGATTACAAGATTTGCATGGTTTTCATTCCAGACTTTTAAATACTATTCAAACATAGTTTGGATTTTGCTGCTGGAAGTAGGGAAGGGAGACATCTTGCAGCCTTTTGTTGTGGCCAGTTGCTTCCATTTTTCAGTGTTTTAAAAAAATAAAACAACTGATGAATAAAGAACAATCAACCAATGGAATAACTTGCCCTCTGAGAGAATTCTTCAAACAAAGGATAGATCAACAGATCTAGATGACCTCTAAGGTCCTTTCCAAAGGCATGGTGCATTTATTTACCTTCTATCTCAATCCTCATAGACTTTCATGGTTTAGAGATATTAGGTATCTGTGTCTGATACCAATATCTTCATCAGTAGGCATATTAAGCAAATTATTCAGAATTCCACTTTGGCATAAGATGTGTATGTATAGCCTTATGAGAAAATTAAACTAGAGTACATGTCATTAAAGGACAAGAAAAAAGGTAATTGTATTTTGATCTATGGTTGAAAATTAGGGCTATTATGTCTAGGTTGCAAAAGTCAGATTAGATTAGATGATAGTCAAGAATTAGTTTTCTTTATGTCCTTACCACCAGCAGGAGTCTGTCTAGATTTTGTCCTTGTAGCCTTCCTACACATGACGGAAACCTTATATTTAAGGCTTATCACCCTAATAATGATAGAAGGGCTTGTTTATTACAAGCCCCCCCCCATGACTTATCCAGAATGTTTTCTAAGGCTTGTTGTTGTTATTGTTGTTGTTGTTTGCTTATTGATAGTCTAATCAAACCTACCAAAAATGTAGATTTTGTCAGCATCTCCATTCTTTACCTCAGCCTCAACAATGTTCATAAAAGATTGGCAACATCATTATGCAATCCAGAACAAAGGGAATGGCACTAGTTTTTTTTAATGATTTCAGTGATTAAAATACTGACAAATTGTTGTATCTTGTGGAAGTCCAGCAGTCTAATTTTCAAATTCTCATGAGAGTCTTATTTCTTTACTTTTATCCCTGCCTTATTATTTTTTTAATTAACTCAAGGCAGCAGGTTTACCTAATAGTCTTTCTTACTACTACTTTCCCCACAACAGCAATCCTGTGAGGTGAGTTGGGCTGAGAGGAAGTGACTGGCCCAAAGTCACCCAGCCAGCTTTCGTGCCTGAGGTAACACTAGAACTCACAGTCTCCTGGTTTCTAATTTCATGCCTTAACCATTAAACAAAATCTCACAGGAGAAATATGCCATATTCTTGTAATATAAGACTGGATGATTTCATAATATTTGGACCATGTTTAATTTTTAATTAATTATCCATGTGGGATTCCTCATTTTCATCTTGAGCACAGTATCAAACTCAATCATGTCACGTGACATATTGTGTCATATCATGACTTTTTTGCCTTTGCGGAGCTGGGGTGGGCGTGGCCTGTGCACCACGCATCCAGCCCACAGGCTGCCAGTTTGACATCCCTGATATAGAGGAATCAGAAATGCATTGTTATCAACCCTTGGGATGGATAACCTGACTTCACTCCAGTGAATGCATAAAGTCAGAAGAAAACAAGAAACTATTTCCTGCAAGAGAACAATTCCTCTCTTCCTGACACTTGGAGAAGAAAGATTGAAAAAGAGACAAACAAGAGAGCACATAATATATGCTTCCCAATGAATGAGATCTCTTATATACTAGGTACTAGTATTTGTGTGTTTTTGTGCATGTTAAATACAAACAGTATTTTTTGTGTGTGCTTGTGTATGGCTTTAGAAACAGGTGTATTGAGACTTTGTTCTGCCAAACAGGGAGAACACTAAATGATTTGACAAGGGCATTGCCTTGCCAAGAGCTTCACCAATACCATTCTTGGAAAAGTTATAGCTCTGGATTCTCTGTTCTTAGCATTGGCTAAGTTCAGGTATTTCAAAATGTTTTGGTTGTAGTTACAAAACAGGTGACATCAATGATAAACATGTCAAACTAGTTTATACATCATATGAGGTGTTATCTTCATGTTTATTCATTCTGGTGAATTAACTGAGAGATAATTATGGAGTGATAATGGGGTGAGTTCCTTTGACCTAGAATTCTGATCTCTGCTAGCAAAACTGTCATCAACATTCCATATGGCCTAAAAGCTCTTAGCTCCTCTTTAATTATATAAATTTTATTTTACTGTAATTTGTGAGTATGCAGACCCGCTTTTTTTCTAAGTTCTCTTTTGCTTCCAAATGTTTAGGTACCAAACTTTTCAACAAGTAATGTTGATGGAATCACTCCTGAGATTCTGGCCATATCCAGGAGAATCCGGAACAAAAAAAAATGAAGTCTACTGTCTTACCCAAACATGTTGGTTGTGGCCTGACTCAGTTTCATCACCGTTTATGTTTCCATTGCTCTGATTGCTGCTACTTCCTCCTCCTCCTTCAGAGTGCATGCAGGAGCAATTATCAACACCTTTGCTTTGCATGATTCTTTGCATTAGCTCTTTCTTGCTCAGGGGTGTCCGGATTATTTTTAGATTGCTGGTATAGATGATAATCTTCCCAAAATCTAAAATGCGGGGATGCTGAAATGGAATGGTATATGTAGATGTTTAAATTTTTAGAAAGACGGATGGTCTTTTTAATAGCTCCAGTCAATTAGTAATGAGCAGATTGCTTCTTTTGTTGCCCAATAAGGTCAAGGGAAAGTCCTCCCACTGATTTGCAAATCTTATATATTTGCAAAAGCTCCAACATGTCCAGCCTACCAGACTTCTCCCCAAGTTGAATAAAAAGCCTGACCTCCTCAAATGGGAGTAAAGAAAGATGGAAATTGGCTCAGTCAGAAGGCCTTACTAAAGTTCATTCTTTCTCATTGCACAAAGAAAGTTATCTGGATCACTTATGGATTACATTTCCAAATCAGCTGAATAATAGCAATAGCACTTAGACTTATATACCACTTCACAGTGCTTTACAGTCCTCTCTAAGCGGTTTACAGAGTCAGTCTATGGCCCCCAACCATCTGACTCCTCATTTTACTGACCTTGGAAGGATGAAAGGCTGAGTCAACCTTGAGTTGCTCAGAATCAAATTTCTGCCGTGAGAAGTGAGTTAGCCTTCAGTACTGCATTCTAACCACTGCGCCACCATGCAGTGACAGGTCTTCTCATTGCTGTACTGCTTAATTGACTGATATATATTATAGGAGGAAGGGAGGGAGGGAGGGAAGGAAGGAAGGAGGGGGGCGAGGGAGAGTATGAGAGAGACAGGTAGAAGAAAGGTGACCCCCATATCTTCACATTGTGGGTTCATCCATTCCTACTTTGGACTCTGGCATCTAATCAACTTCTAACTATCACTGGTTACTGATATGGAACCCCAACGAGTTCACAATGAGAAATGTCTAGTTCAGGCTGAAAAACAGTTCTCCATTGTTATCTAAGTCCTACATGGATGTCAGTTTTTCTAATAAGAAATGTGATTGAATAAAATGCTTTGTAAATCATTGCATTCTCATTTCTGTTCCTTCAGAATTCATTGTCAGCTTCTATACTTTTATTATTTCGGCAGATTTACTCAGCAGTTGGATTTTAGTGTAGCACTTTCTGTTTCTGTTTGTTATAATAAAAGTGCTTGCAAATGGCATCCAGAGCTGGATTTAATTTTTTAAGGCAGTGTATACTAGTTCCAATTGTCTGATTTCTAATTTTAAATGGGTTGCTACCACCATTACTGAACAGTTACCCATCTTTCATAATTTCAGAACTAGAATGAAGAATCCCAGTCAATACCAATGAAATCCAGTCTCTTAAGAGCTTATGATCATTTTGTTTTTGCATTCTCAGAATAAAACAGAAGGTTTTGAACCACCACATATAGCCAGTAGATCCATTTTGATCTGAAGCATTACAAGTTTCAAAAATGAATAGACACTATAGTGAAATATATGAACATTTGATTCAACAGAATTATCAGAATCAAACTCTAGGAACCTGTTTGGATACTACTTAGCCTACTAAATTCCAAATCTTATCATTGTAAATCATCCATACATCTTCAAAGAATTGTCAATTCAGCAGTATGAATATGAGGTTAGGGTATTAGGCTATTTATCCATTTGTAACCATATTATCCCTTCCAGAGAAGCAGAGAAAATAGATCTGGATTTACTGGTAGTTCTCTGGAGGGTTGCAGTGGAGTGACAAAGTTTTCTTTCAACTAATCATTTACCTATAGAAGCAATAAAATCCTTGCCAGCCTACCTCTTTCATCTAAACTATTCTACGGAAATGAAAAAAGGAGGGGTGAAGAGAAACCAAAAGTTGATTTATATAATGTAGGACTTTGAACACTATACAGCTCTAGCATTCAAAAACTGATTATCTTTATTTTTATATTTCCACCAAGCTCGGTAAAAAAAGGAGAACAGGCTAATAAAACACATCATACTAGTTTGAAATAAGACCATACATGGTGTACTTTGACAATCAACAGCTCTCCAGAACCCAAGCAAAGGTCTTCAATTTATATTGCTTTGATTTTCATCCTTTACGCTCACAATATAAAAATGAAGTATGTGATCTTTGGCTTGTGAAGCATAAATTCCCTCACAGAGATATGGAGCTTCCCCATAACATAATCTATTTTCTGCTTGGACTTCCAAATTTGTGCTGGTTTGAAACAATCTATGAAGTTAGCTAGAATATAGATGGGGAACTCATCAAATTTGCAGACGACACCAAGCTGGTAGGAATAGCCAATACTCCAGAAAACAGGCTTACGATACAGAAGATCTGGACAGACTTGAACACTGGGCGCTATCTAACAAAATGAAATTCAATGGTGAAAAAAGCAAGGTTCTACATTTAGGCAAGAAAAACCAAATGCACAGATATAGCATAGTGGGTACCTTGCTCAATAGTAGTAACTGTGAGAGGGACCTCGGAGTCCTAGTAGACAATCACCTAAATATGAGCCAGCAGTGTGCTGCAGCTGCCAAAAAGGCCAACAGTGCTAGGCTGCATTAACAGAGGAATCAAGATCAGGTGAAGTGTTAATACCACTTTACAATGCCTTGGTAAGGCCACACTTGGAATACTGCATCCAGTTTTGGTCACCACGATGTAAAAAAGATGTTGAGACTCTAGAAAGAGTACAGAGAAGAGCAACAAAGATGATTAGGGGACTGGAGGCTAAAGCATATAAGGAACGGTTGCTGGAATTGGGTATGTCTAGTTTAATGAAGAGAAGGACGAAGGGGGTCATGATAGCAGTGTTCCAATATCTCAGGGGCTGCCACAAAGAAGAGGGGGTCAAGCTATTTTCCAAGGCTCCTGAAAGCAGAACAAGAAGCAACGGGTGGAAACTAAGCAAGGAGAGAAGCAACCTAGAACTAAGGAGAAACTTCCTGACAATTAGAACAATTAACAAGTGGAACAACCTGCCTCCAGAAGCGGTGAATGCTCCAACACTGGAGGTTTTTAAGAAGAGACTGGACAGCCATTTGTCCGAAATGGTATAGAGTTTCCTGCCTGAGCAGGGAGTTGGACTAGATAACCTCCAAGGTCCCTTCCAACTTTACTGTTGTTGTTGTTGTTGTTGTTGTTGTTATTATTATTATTATTATTATTATTATTATTATTATTATTATTATTATTATTATTATTATTATATAACTACTACTACATTAGTGTCAGAATCACTGAAGTGTTTCTGGGTTGAAAGGATTGAATGGTGACATCATTGTTGCCCAGGGGATGCCCAGATGGGGGCTCCTTTCATGTCTGTTAAATTGCCCACCTAAGTGGTATCCATCTCTCTATTTGTAGTTGCCCGCTTTCAAACTGCTGGGTCAACAGGAGCTGGAGCATGTGACGGGAGCTCACCCTGTTCCACAGCAGGAACTGGGTCTCAAATGCGAACCTGCCGAGTATCCTAACCTCAGGAGCCACCGCACTCCTATGAATATATAAAGAAATAACTGAAGCAAATGATTAATATTTCATTCAAATAATGTCTTACTAAACATGACTAAACATTACTTACTAATACTTTACCAAATTAATGTTTTATTAAATTTTACTAAATATTACTTACTACAACATTACTTACATTATGACCATCAGCCTTGTAGTCATTTAGAAGGGAAGAGCTACTTGTGAGGGTGTATTTGTTCCCTTCTCTGAATACACTGATCCTCTGGGCATTCAGTTTAGCTGATGGACAAAAGCTGAGTTCTGGGTTTTCTCTAATCTCCAATAAATTGTCTCGGGGTTCAGAATTCCAGGACTGACAACTATGAGAGCAGTCTTCTGCTGGGATTTCAAGCTCTTGTCCATCTTCATACACTTGTTTTAAGACTCGACCACTGTAGGCTGAGGAAATTTTGAATCTTACTTTTCGGGATCTTGTATCGTGCTTCTGGTTGAATTTCTTCTGGGACTCATCCATAGAGGTTAGTTTTTCACAGAAATTCCCAGGAATTTGTCCAGCAGGGATAGCTTCTAAGGCATCTAAATGAACAAACATAGAGAGAAAAATAAACAAATAAATAAAAAGAGCTAGGCGATATATAATTCAAAAGCTCTATGAGCCCTCTCACATTACGGCTTAAAAGGACACCTCGAGATTAAACATTGATAGAGCATCACACAAAGAAATCGTTGTTGCAAGGAAATAGAAAGAGGAATTTACTCAGGGGACCGGGGCCTAGGCCTATATATATAACTAGGCCTATATACAGTAACTTTGTACTGTATTTGAAAAGATAACATTTAAAGAGGATTTATAGCTAAAGCAAAAAGAAATACACATGCAGGTTGGCATATATTTTATGTACCTACCACACTTTTAGCTTATATTTAATGGCTAAGTTGTTCACCACTTCTAAAATGAATTAAAATAGCAGATAGCAATATGCTAAAGAAGAAGAATCAACACTAAACAATTCATTGCTACAAATAATCCTCTTCAGTTTTACCCAAGGAGTAATTAAGTCCCCTTAGATGTAACAGAATCAAATCCTAAGTGATTATGGACTGCATTATAGGTGTATTTAGGGGGAGCAATAGTAATTTAATTTATAGTTCTACCTCAATTATTTTCCATGAATCTCCAAGTGTCAGCTGACTTTGGGGGAAAAAAGATAGCTTTTCCTGAGAGCCAGGATTAAAAGATGGGAGTGCTGCCGTAATTGGTTCTCTGAGCTGGCTTTACTCAACTCATCTCTTTCTCAATAGTGAAAAGCACAGAGTAGGTGGAGCTTCATAAAGCTAGCATCTGGAGGTTCTTCCACAGGGAGAAATTTGAATGCCTGCTTCCCAATATCTATCTTAATGCATTCCCTAATTATGGGCCCTGATAATGGCAAACAATAGGAAAACACAGCTATACTCCAAGGCAGTAGCTCTTTGAGGTGAATTCATCCACTCCACTACCTCCAGAGTAGGACTGACCTAAGACCATTTTTCTGTCTGAAACAAAGGACAAGTTGACACATTTTTCCATTCCATGTACAAAAGGTGGATGGCCTGGAAGCCAAATGCATCATTCTGAGGGCAATAGCCTAGCTTGAGATGCTGTACCATCAATCCTTGCCAGCTGAGATAGCTTCCATTTTCTGCCTGCCAGTAGAGCCATTGCTCAAATGGACACAGTTCTGTGGGCCTATTCCACTGATCTTTAGGATGGTAGAGTTTTCCCCCTCTTGTCTGTAAAAGATTAGATTTTCACATGCATAAAACAAGTGTTCTGCCATTTTAATTATTTATACTCAACAAGCAGCAGTTCCATAAGTGTAACAACCCACCCTCAAATCTATGTTTCTATTTTAGGACATTTTTATATAACCTCTTTCACTCACTGGCAAATGCTCTAGTTTCCTGCCGTTTTAATGCAACACCTACACATGGATGAATAAGAATCCAATGTTTCATTTCAAGCCACAATCTTGAAGAGAATAATATTCCTTGCTTTTATCTTTTTGAAAATATCCCAGGGTGGTGTTGGAAATAATAAGTAGGTCAAGACTCCTCCTAAAATATATTATTTCTGCCTCAACTTTCAGTCAAGAACCCCTAAATTAGTTTCCAAAATTTTGGAAATTGTTCATAAGGATAAGTATGATGCAATCCTTTTCTTTTTAAGATTAATTGTAAATTTGGAAGATACAAGTAAGTGACATCCCTTGTTTCCTGCCAATTTTCCATGAGAACAAAAACAATATGCCCATGGAACACTTATTTATTGGTAGGAGAATAAGCAATTATTTTTAGATCTATAATTTGTAATACCTTGTAACTAGCATCCTACATAAACTGTTATTGGAAATCTGATAGAAAAAAAGAATTCTCAGATTTTCTGAAAAATAAGATTTTGCCAATTTATTATGTAACTGTATATAATTTCCCAGTAGAAAAGCTATATATGCTTTCTTCTTTCTGTCTTCTATTACATGATAGTGATATTACTTTACACTGAGTCCAAATACTTCTTCCCTTCTAAAGTTATGTAAAAAAAAAATCTGTATTTCTCTGGCCTCCCCAATTTCAGGAACATGTCAGTGCTGCCACCTAAATATATCCCCACAATTTATTAGCATACATTTTTTCATAAATGGCATTACAAACCTATAAAAGTCAGTATATGCAGGTAGTCCTTGCCTTATGACACCTATTGGGACCAGAATTTTCATTGCTAAGCAAGACCTTAAAGGAGATGTGCCCAATTTTATGATCTTTTCGCCACAGTTATTAAGCATATCTCTGCAGTTGTTAAATGAAACATATGGTCCTTAAGCAAATCTGGCTTTCCCCATTGATTTTGCTTGTCAGAAGCTGGCTGGGAAGGTCGCATATGAAAGTCACAAGACCCAGGATGCTCTACATGTCATGAATACTTGCTGGTTGCCAAGCACCCAAATTTTGATTATATAACCGTGGGGATGCTGTAGCAATAGCAATAGCATTTAGACTTCTATACCGCTTCACAGCACTTTACAGTCCTCTCCAAATGGTTTACAGAGTCAGCATATGGCCTCCAACAATCTGGGTCTTCATTTTACCGACCTTGGAAGGATGGTAGGCAGAGTCAACCTTGAGCCAGTCAGGTTCAAATTCCTGGTGTATGGGCAGAGTTAGCCTGCAATATTGCATTCTAACCACTGCACCAGCACAGCTCTCTAAGTGTGAACATTGGTCATAAGTCACTTTTTCAGGGCCATTGTAACTTCAAATGATCACTAAATGAATGCTTGTAAGTTGAGAACATGGTACATTAAGTGATATCGGACATTAAACTTAACTTTAAAAAATAGCAAAATAACTTTCTCTTTACTGGAAGGCATTTGGAATATTTTTTTTTTTAAAAAGTATAGCTAAAATATATTCCAACAATTAAGTTGCTGGGTGCATAAAAATGTATGTAGAATATTTTGCGTTTTTTCCAGCATTTCCATGGAAAAACCTTATGTAGTATAGCTTTTTTTATATATAAAATTTTATTGATTTTTATAATTATAAATAACAAAAGAAAAAAAATCACATTAAAACAACTCAACTGAATAAAAACGTTTACAACTTTTTCAATCACAAGAACAAAACATAAAAACTTAACTAAAATAGTTAACTATGGGTATTGCTCTGCGGCACCTCCCCCAACCACACCCCCCTCCTCCTTTCTCCCTACCTCTACCTCTGTCCACCCACCATCTCTACCCCCACTCTCTCCTCCCCCTCATGCCACCTCCCTACTTCCCTCAACCTTCACTCCTCAGTCTCATCCCCTCCAGATGTGGTACAAGGTGCCGCAGAGCAACCCATCCTTTATCAAATATCATGTTACAGTTGAGAAGATTATAGAAACCCCTCCACCCTAGCTTTTGAGATGTCTCTGGCTATAGATGTCCTACCCTTATTCATTTTGTAATTCAAGTCTATCTCCAAATTGTTTCACTTAATGCTATCTGAGTTCAGAAGACTAGTGTTCCCCCAACCAAAAATAATGTTTTCTAAAACCCCTGCCCATGAACCCTGAATTTGATTTTGCAAAGGAGCAAGGAAGCTTTCACTTGTCAGAGCTGCACTTTCTCTGTTTATTAAATGTTTTGATTATATTATAAGGATGAAACAGTTATTTTATTCTTTTTTTTTTTTTTACCTCAAACAGTAAAAATTGTCATAGTCATTTTGATGAAAAACCACTCAATTGCAGCACTGCAACCAAAACTGACAAACATGTAGTCTTCACTTATCTACTCCTACCTTAGCAAACCTGTGGATTGGGGTTATTAAAAAGTAACAAGTGACTAGTGCCCTAAAAAAATCTAGATTACTCAGATCATGGATATGAAAAACACTTCACAATGGAATATATTAACAACATAATCTATGTCAGGGGCCTTCAAACTTGGCCCTTTTATGACTTGTGGACTTCAACTCCCAGAATCCTACAGCCAGCATGCTTGGCTGAAGAATTCTGTGAGTTAAAGTCCACAAGTCACAAAGGGCCACGTTTGAAGACCCCTGATCTATGCATTTAATTTTATAAGTAGCTTTCCACAACCTGGTGCTAGGTCTTTAAATATCTAGTCAATGAAACATGATTGTTGGAAGAGCACTCTAGAAAAGAAAGACAGATGGAGAGAGAGATCATCACATTTTATCTAAAGATACACTTTTTGAATGCACAACAAATTGAACCATAATTTTTATCCGGATGTAGCAGTCAGTTGTGTTGTCCTGTGATTGCCAAGGGCCTCTTTAAATGGGAGTGAAATATTATCTTCCCAAAGCACACCAGTATTGCAAGATAATTCAGTGCTATAGCAATTTCTGACAGAAGCAAAGTGTTCCTGGCACTGAATCCAGTTACATTGGAGTTCCTTGCACGTCTCAACATATTCGAAGCTTAAGAGTTGTGATTCACTTCAAGAAAACTGGGCTGCTGACTTGCCCACAACTACTGCCTACTGTAGTGTATTTTGAAAATGTCCTCTCTGTGTCTATTATCCTTTTTTCATGATTTATCATGGGGACATGTTGTGCAAAGTCTTGGAACACATTGGAAAAGAACAAAATAAGCATTACTGTAACATTGTGAGAACGTCCATTTAACACTTTTAATTAAAAGTTTGTCCACATCTATTGATAATAAAAACATCTTTTCCTGGTGCTGTTGCAGGTGTGGCAAGTTCATATAAAGTAGGAGGTATTTCTTAGTTCTGTAGGGGGTGATTGCCTGCTTACTTTCCACCTTTTTAAAAAACAATTCTGAAGTGCCAAATTGGCATTCAGAGAGTTTTGTCACTGCCAATCCTGTTTCACATATTATGCAGAGATAAATATAAGTCTTCTATTGAACAAATACCTAGGCAGAAGAGCAACCAGTTATGGCATCCTGATAAGTAGGCCATCCATCCTTCCACTCATCACATTTATATCCTGCTCATCAGCCTGAAATACTAGTATTGTCCAATGTATACTAAGTTATACTAAATTCTAAAATATTTTAATTAGGAGCTAATCCAGTCTATATTTTCCTGAATAATCAGGGCCCATATTACACCATAACTCAGATTTGTATATCTGCTCATGCAGATGCTAATTCATCAATACTATAAAAGCTAGATCTGATCAGGCAGTTGCTAAAATTTCAAACAAAGCTTCCTTCAAGATTTATTTTTATTTGGCAAATTTAGAGGGACTAACAATAAATGAATAGAGGACTCCCTTCCACTTGAATTCCATGTGACTAAACTAATTTTTCTTCACAGAAACGTTTTAAGAAATGTGTAATTTGATATTGGAGTTTTCTTTACAAGGGTTAAAAGAGAGAGCCCTTTTCAAATCCATGAATTAAGAAATCCTCAGATTTATAGTTCTTTAAGAGATAAAACTTTGCTGATAATTGTGGTGGGAGGCTATGATGAGCCCATTATAGGCCACAGTAGAATATTATTAATATAGGCAATACTTCTTTAATATCTGAAATGTGATAATCTGGATCTCCAAAATGTTCAAATGTAATTCTATAACAGAGACAAAACAGAAGCCATCCCAGGGCATGAGGTGGCATGTAATCTGGAGTCACAGAAGGGAGGGGCTCTTTCCCAGAGGGCAAAAAGACAATGAAGCATGGAATGTTTGGTATGCAGGAAGAGGGTGAAGGTGGACCCTCCTAGCAATTCAGTTATGGTGATAGTTGCAGATAGTTCATTTAGTCTGGCAAGTTTTCTGTCTATGGCAAGCAACTATAAATAAGCTACTCAAAAGTAAATCCATGTGTCATTCTTGGTTCTTTGGGCCTGACAGGAGACAACATAATGAACATTTTGACTTTATGGAAGCAAATTATATTTCTTAAATTATGTATGGATACCAACACTCTTTATCTGCGATCACTTCAGATTTACACTTCATGTGGTACTCTACCACATGGGTCCCCAACCCCTGGGGCCATGGACTGTTCAGAACTGGGCTGCAGAAGTAGTGGGCAAGCATACATGCACAGCTCCATTTGTGTGAGTGGCGGGCACTCCCACATGCACATGAAGCTCCATTTGAAGTTCCATGGAACCATCTCCTCTCCCCACCCCCACCAGTCCACAAAGCCAGAAATGTTGGGGACCACTGCTCGACCATGATTAGTCTCACACATTTAGGATTTTGTTCTGACCACTAGCAAAATATGCTCTCCAACAGGTTTCTCTTGAAGAAATGCAACTCAGGACAAGAAACTCAAAATGTGAGTTTTTTTCAACAATGACAAAGAATGCTAAAGAGAGCTGTTATGCTAAATGAATGCTAAATGGAGCTGTACAAAGACTCAAATTTAGGTATGGGTCTATATGATTTAATCAAAAAAATGTAATTAGTTTTTCCTGGGAATGAAGAAATCAGTCTTATTACATTCAGACTAGTGCTTGTGAGTTCTCAATTGCCATGAGGAAATGACAAAAAATATACACGAAAAGGATTGTTAAAAATGTATAAACATAAATTGTCTACAATAATACAATAAACAGTTTTTTTTAAAAAAAACCAGTTACAACAGTATAAATACATATGTATGATTTTCCCTCAATAAAATAAATATAGAAAGCCTTCTCAAAGAGCTCCATTGTTAACTTGTTTCCAAAAGGGAACAATTACTGTGTGCTAATCTAGCTTTTTAGGAAGGCTGCTCAATCCTCTAGGAGCATACTGAGAAGCTTTTTTTCCTGACTTCAACTTCCCAAGAGAATCAGTGAGGACATTCCATTATCTTGGAGTTGGCGAGCATATGTTTAACCACCATTTTTATTAGGCTCTGTAATAGTATGTGAGAATGATTTTAAGAGACAGGAGGAAGAGCCACATCCTTGACAACCATCATGCAAAAGGTATCCCAACCCACAGAAGGAAAAGGGGCATGGGAAGCATTTCATAGGGGACCCTCTCTAGTTTTCTAGAATGTACAAAGAAAGGAGGGTGAAGTGCTTTCAGATCTGCAAGACTCTATTGTCTTTATTGTCTTACAATAAAGATAGTGTTAGAAAAGTAAAGTAAGAAGATTAAACAAAGGCCTCTCCACAAGGTTCAGTAATGGTACATACACATACACATACACTATTCAACTTATACATATCAGATAGGCCAGCAACTAGGGGACACAAATTTGGATACGCTGGCCATGGCAATACAAGAAAAACACATGGAGGTGACTGACAGACTCCTGTCCAAAGATCTTAAACTCTTGGGGAAATTCTTCACTGACTGGAGGCTCACGCCTAGCACCAGCAAAACAGTAACTACATACTCCTTAAACAACAATTTATTCTCTTATGATCTCCATTCAAAGTACCTTAGAGTAACGCTGGACCAGACTCTCCTGTAAGTTATATCTGTTCTGAGCCATATAGCACCACCAGCCTTATAAAGACAAGATGCACTCGTGAGAGACTTCAGAAAAAATTATGGACAACACACTCCTACCGGTGTATGCCGATCTTCCTCATTTATCAGCTGGAAGGCTCAAATCCAGGAAACCCCCACTGGCACTTGCACAAAATCTGCCCAACAACTTTAACATCAATGCCCAATAGAAAGCCAAATGGGTTGTTGAACACCCAGACACAGGGAGACATATAAATGACCGTTCAAAGGTGCCAGACTTTGAACTACCATGTCAGCAATGGGCAATCCTGAATAGGAGTTACACCTCACATGACATCTGTCAGGACTCTTTGTATAAATGGGGCGTAGTATCCTCCCCCTCAGTGTGAGTCCAGGATCCCAAGTCAAACTGTCGATTACATCGTGACTGGCGGTAAGCTGAGGGCATAAACCGGTCCAATATCTGAATTTTTTTTTTAATATAAATGATGCTGCACTTCAATGTTAGATAGATAGATTAGATATTGGTATTTGAACACAGAACTTTTTAACATTTATATTTTATGGTGTTTTATTAATCTAGATCAGGTATGTCAAACTTGCGATGTCACATGATGGCGCTCAACGTATCGGACCGGTTTTGCCATTGCCGGCAATGGGGTGGGCGTGACTTCCATGTGACGTGTCCGGCCTATGGGCCGGCAGTTTGACACCCCTGATCTAGATGGAATGTTAATTTATATATTGTAGTCTATGCATGATATGCCATACTCTAAATAATACTGTTAGCAATGATGTTTGGCATTTCTTGTCTGGACTGTGGCTGATAGGACCTTAATGTCTTTTTTAAAAAATTGTGATTCATTCTGTTGCTTTAATAAACGTTAAGCCTGCCTTTACAGTATGTACACTCCTAAGATGCCTTACATGAATTTTTTTTAAAGCAAACCAAATATTTAAAAGCAACCAACTATCAATGTTACAATAAAGATTGCAGATAAACTTAGTCTTAATTTTAAAAACTGTTTGCTGCTCTTGTTATCCTATTCTATTTATTATTTTTCAAGCTTGTAGCAGAAATGTCAAGATGGCTATCTGAATAGGGCAGTGAACATGTCTACAGGACAGGTCTACAATGAACATTATGCTACCACAACCACTATCTTGACTTGCTTTTTTAAAAATAACAAAACCCTGCAGATATTACTGCCTGTAGTCTGAGAGCTTACCCTTTTCAATATCAGTATAAAAAGTTAATCAAACTCTAGATTATCTTTTAGCAAATTTAAAAGGGGACTAGTTAAAAAAAGCCAAATCCTACAGGAAAAGTTATTTTTTAAATGGCATATGTAATATCAAGAAAACTATCTAAAATCTTGATTAAGAGGTGATTAACCACCATAAATGGGCTGTCTTTGGTCACAAAGACAAAACAAACAAACACAAAACAAAACAACACACATCTGTAATGATTCCAATTGATCACATCCATACCCAGACTTTAGGTGCCACTGATTAGATTTAGGACACTTTCAAAATATTTTGTTTTGGTTTTCTGTATTAAACATGTTTTTTCACTGTTGCATCCATGTAAATAGCTATTCTTTTCATTTGTTTCAACATAAGCAAGTATTAAGTGAGGCATATTACAGCAAAATCTCCTCAGTTGTTCTTATGGGTGTGAGCAGGGACTGACCAATCAGGAAAGGAATTTGGGATAGTGATGCTTAAGAAAAATGTTGACATCATGTAGGTTTCAATTTCCATCCTTGATATCATAAAGAGTAGGCAACAGTCATTATCCTAATGCTTTTATACAACTCTATGTACACCATGAAGGCAATATTGGATTATATATGTATACAGGTAGTCTTTGACTTAAACCATAATGGACCCTGCCCATCAAATACCAGAGCGGTTGTAAAACAGGTTGGTCACATGACCAACTCAAATTATGATCCTTTTGTGGCTATTGTTAAGTAAATACCATGGCCCTAAAGGTGAAAGGTGAAACCATCATAACTTCAAACAGTTGCTAAGCAACATAGCATAAGTTGAAGACCACAGTGCCTGTACAATGCTGGTTACTAAACTTCAACAAGGATACTGTAGAGCTGAAAAAGGTGCCAAACGAAGCAATAAAAAAAAATAACTGAAGGGGTGTGGAGGATTACTCTTCTATGGAAAGTGACAGCATTATTAGTTGTCAAGATCTCATAGGGTGGAGCCTGCTTCGTTGGCTCATGCCAAGGAAACTCATTCAAGCTCCGAGCTGCCCTTGATGCAGTTTGTTTTATTTAAGAGAACGCCTCTAAGTATAATTCAGGCTCAGGTGAACACTGGCATGGGAAATATAGATTTTAATCAAAGTTGCAAAAGCTACAAAAATTCTCCTTTAATAGATAGCCATCCCACAGATAACTCAGAACTCTTAATGTCTCCAGTGCCACCAAACTGTTTTCTTTCCCAAGAGCTGTGATGGTGCAACAGTTAGAATGCAGTACTGCAGGCTAACTCACTGCTCACTCCAGGAGTTTAATTCTGAGCAGCTCAAGGTTAACTCAGCCTTCCGTCCTTCTGAGGTCAATATAACGAGGGCTCAGATTGTTGGGGGGGGGCAATATGCTGACTTTGTAAACGACTTAGACAGGGCTGTAAAGCTCTACGAAGCAGTATATAAGTTTAGTGTATTTCTATTGCTATTGAGCAGAACTACACTTCTCAAATGAAAGCTTCGCTTTAGTTCTCTTCTCTCCCCTGAAATCTTCAGAAGAAAGTTGCTGGATTCAAAACAAAAGCAGATACCTCTTGCAATTGAAATTTCATTTCATTTCTCTACATATGCAATCCCACATACGTCTACTCTATAGTAATTTAAGAGAGTTGAGTGGGATGTACTCCTAGTTTAAGTGGGTGTTTGGGTCTCATTTTTATAGGTGTCACAAAATGCATTCTCCATTCTCTGTGGCACCTCTTTGCCTTTATAGACAGGTTTGTTGTGGGGTTTTTTTTTTTAAATCCCCATTTTACACTCCCTCTCTGCTTCTAATACAAGATCAGCTCCCAAAGGGGGAAAAAAAACTAAGCCAAATTATTGATCCAATGTACTGTAATCAAGGCCAAAATAATTCAAATGGAAATGTGTGTGTGTGTGTGTGTGGTTTTAAGCAAACAGCTCCCTCATGGTGCATAATCAGACTGCACTCTTCTCCCTGATCTAAAATATGTGTAGGAGTAGCAGCCTGGCAACATATGAGTTAACAAGGCAGCACGTGTTAAGTTTAGCTGAGTAATGCACCTAGTTAAAGTTTTCAATGCAGCTGCAATTCAGAGTGAGAGAATGAGAAAGAAAAAGCAAGCTCTGAAGCTGGTATTTCATGAGCTGGACTCATTTTAAAAGGGGTCATGAATGCAAGGTCAGTAGAACGCACTAAAATTAGGAGCCTGTTCTAATTTACCTTTTTCTTTTCCCCCCACAGCTTTTTTTTCCTTCAGCAGTCAGCAAGAAAACTCAGCTCCTGAAGCTTATAACTCTTCCTCGGCAGTCTGAGTCACAAAGAGAGCAAGGTTGGATTGTTCAAGTTTAGGAAAGGAAAGGAAAGGAAGTCTCAGGAATTGCGACACTTGAAACATTTGATCGGGCGTGATATACTAACTAGATTCAGTCTTCATTAACAGACAGTGTTTTGATGTGGGATGGCATGGAGCTCGTTTTTTTGCAAGCCAGGACTTGAAATTAGGATTAAATATTGGTTCTGCTTTGGCTTGGTATACCGTTGGGAAAGGTGCTGAACAGGTTGGGTAACTTTTCTACTGGAATAATAGTCCCCCCTCTTTCAGGACTGGTATTGGATTGTCAACTATTAAAGACAAAGCAAGCTGCATTGCCAGTCTCTTGAAATCAAGCACGGGTTGTTTTATTTCCAGGTATGCCAAAACTGTGTCCTTTTATCAAGGTGACTTGCCTAAGAGAAAAAAAAAATGCAGAAAAGTGTTTTAAGATAAAGTGGGTAGATTCAGAAGAAGGGAGGGGGGGGAGGGGAGGGGAGAATGTATTCAGCCATGTGTCTCAGCAGAATTCCTTTGTATGTGGTGTGATTGGTCACTTTCACAATGTAATTCTTTTTTATGTGATATTATTTGAAGATGGATAGATCACCCTACAATACATCCAAGAAGCATATTGTCTTACTGTGATCAGTTCAGTTGGGATGGAAGGAACAAGATCTTTTTTATTCAATGGCTACCTGCAACAACAAATGGACCTTGGGTCTTTCTTGATCCCAGTTGGCCATTGGGTACAATTCTGTTTCTCTAATACTTATTCAGACATGAATAATGTCACACTTACATTAGGAGCAGGGGAGAGACTATACCACGCAAACTGCCCAGTGAAGGATTTCTTGAAATGTTGGTGGCATGCATTTCATAATATTGAAATATTTAGGCTCTATAATTTCGCTTTTCTGTTATTTTCTTTGTAGAGTACGGTAGTTCTGCATGGGACGTTCCTGAGCAAACCAACTCCTTCCAACCGAACAGCAAGCTTGTGAACGTTTCTAGATCTACTTGAAGCTGGATTTTGAACTAAGTAGAACATCAACATCATGGACAATTTATCTTTATTCGACATGCTAGAGTGTCCTGTGTGCTTGGAAAAGCTGGATGTCTCTGCCAAGGTGCTTCCATGCCAGCATACATTCTGTAAGCCCTGTCTCCAGAGTATTTTGAAATCACACAAGGAGCTGAGATGTCCTGAATGTCGAACCCTTGTTCTCAGCAATATTGAAGAACTACCTTCCAACCTGTTTTTGATACGTTTATTGGATGGAATCCGATTTGGACCAAACATGATGAAGTATGGCTCACTCCAACGATCCTCAGCCTTCTCCTCTCCTGCCCCTATTAGGAAAATGGGGGGAGAGCTCGATCAATATCGGATGACTTCCAGTCCCAGAATTCCTTTGGAAGAGGTAAGCAAGGACATTTCTTTCATCACTACCTGTATTAGGAAGATTTTTTCGCCACGCTTCATTTTTAAGGAGTTAGATGAATTCAGCTAATTATAAAGCAGTCTGACTTCTCTCTGAGGTCCCTACCAGTCTTAACTGGATTTGTACAACAACTCTTGCTTTCATTTTAAATGTATTCCATCTGGAACTATTTCCACCCAAGAGTTTGACTCTTGAATTCTCAGAGATTTGCCATCTCCAGCTGAGCCCAAAATTGAACTGAGACTTTTCAGTGTAATGTTATAGTACAGCTCTTTCCAGCTTTAGAGTCAATCAGGAAATGGAGAATACACACACACACACACACACACACACACACACACACACACACACACACACACACACACAAAGCAGGACTATATTCACAGCTATCAAGGACTGAGAAAGGTTAGATTTTCACAAAACTTGCCTGGTGCTGTTACAAAAGTAGCTTTTTTTTTAAAAGTGTTTTTTGATCTTTTGAAAGTGTGACAGGACCAGAATACGGATTAAAAAATAGGTCACTTGTGTCCTAGATTCATTACTTTTCTAGTAATTCCAGTCTACCTTAAATTCAATGGTATGTATATGTGAACACATGCACAGGGAACCATTGAAAAATTCACACAGACTCACACAAAATGATTGCACATGTGAGGGTACCAACTGTATGGATCTGGGTGGCAGGCAGAGACAGCTTTCAATTCATGTAATTAAGAACTTTTTTTTCTTAATTATAACCGTGTATGCTTTTTACACAATTTTTCAAGAGTATGAATTTGCAGGCAGGTCTCTGCAATTCACTCTTTGTTATGTGAGTGTTTTTCTATTTAGTATTGAAACCTGGCAGGTCTTGATCATCTTCTGACAATAGCCATTTTTAAAACTACAAAAATGCATTTAAAAGAACCACATTTTCAGGAATTTCCAAAACAAATTTAGTAAGAAAGAAGGCAGGCTATTCCAGTTTTATTTATTCGTCCTCTGTGTGGACTGCCTGGGATTCCCATAACCTGTGGAGGCTGGTATGTAGGGGAAGCAAAATTAGGATGTAAATAACAAGAGCAAATCATAATGGGTGAAGTCAATAGGAAGCCTTCACCCAGCCTTGCCAAGCTTGAAGTTATCTGTAACCTAGATACGTTCCTAATTATACATCAGTATAGCTTCATTCTCCTTATCTCATTCATGTTGCAAATAAATCTACATAATCGGTTGTGTACAATTCTTATTCCCCAAAAGTGGCTTTGATCACTCCTGTACAATTGGGCTTGAATGACCTAAGTAACTTTTTAATGCACATCAACAAATAGCCTTCATTCGTCAACAAGTCTAATCTATAGTGAACTAGGATATAGAATCTGCCTTAAAGGCCAAATCACTCCTGCAGCTCTGAAATGGATCAGATGATGTAACAGTTCTATGAAAACGTTGCCTCCTTTAAAATCATCTCCACCCCCCAGATGTCACATAGTTTTTAGAGTAGCAGGTTCAAGAACATAGACATGCTTTGAAGTGATTCCTCCCTGGGTGCATATACTTGAAAATCTTCCCAGCTTGAGGTGCCTTCAGAGGCCACATAGCTGAAAGCTGGCTTTTCCTGCCCATTGCTACAGCTGAGTAACAGGCAAAATCCAGGGGAAGCACTATTTCAAGGCCTCACCATTGCCTTGAAGGAAGCTGCTACTCCCCAGCTAAAGGATGGGAGGTGGAGTTTCACTGAAGTGACAAATGCTTCCCACAGTCCAAATGGATTAGATGCCAGAGATTCCACAGTTCTGTGGTCCACCCTGCTTTTCTTTAATATTGTTAGTAGCTTAGCAATGATAGCATCTTACTGGCAGAAAATATAGTTTTCTTCTTCAACTCAGTTTTGAGATCAATCATTTTTTAATTTGAGAGGAGTTGGGATTTCTAAGATTATATTAGCTGAGAGTAGTGTCTAGCTTAGAAATGAAAAATATATATATATAAGGCTAAAGCAGAGATGGACAACATTTTGTAGCAACAACAGCAATAAATCTTCATGGACTAGAGGGGTGATAACATCATGACATCACTGTAGAGCCAATATTTTGGGAATGTGTAAAAAAAGTCTCATTCTTGCCCCAGCTCCTGCCCATCTAACAGTCCGAAAATATGCAAATGCTAGTAGATAAAGCATATAAAGGTAATACCGATAGCATTCCGTGCACCTCAACGTACAGTCAAGCCAGTCACATGACCATGGAAGCATCTTCTGATAACATTGACTCCCACAGCTAGGAAATGGAGATGAACACTGATCCCTAGAGTCAGATATAACTGGACAGGGGAAACCTTTACCTTTTTTTTATATATAAAGAATGAAGTAGATGCCTTCAAGCCTTGCACACTTGAAACATTCATTTTGTCTTCTTCTCTGGAAGAGAAAAATTAGAGATTGAAGAACAAAGTTAGCACCTTAAATTTCTGCAAGGCTTAATAGATCACTTCACCCTTAAATTATCAAAATCAACCCACCCTACCCTCCCATTGACTGAAAATATCAATCCTGCCCACTGCCTGCTTGGTGTTGTGTTCAGACTGTAGGTGGCTCACCCCAACTAAAATTAGTAATCATTGATTAATTTTGAATCCATGTCCCTAAAGAGCAAAGCTGACTTGATAATCTAACTGGGAAAGATCTCATAAAACTGCTCATTTGAAATTCTATCTTCTTACACTAGAGTGTTAAGATAGAAACTTTATGCATGTTTACTCAGCAGTAAATCCCGCTGAGTTCAGTGGCCGACACTCCTGGGGGGAATAGATTGCACTGACGCCCTATTATATGGTTTTGTTTGTTTATGTTTAGTCTATTTTTAATATCTGTATAGAATTTGTTAATAGTGTGCAATTATAACTACATAAAATAATGCATTGTCAGCTACCAAAATTAATGCGTTTTAAAACTGAAAGAGCGGACTAGGAAGCAGGATTATAAAATCCAAAGTCTGTTTCTTCCCTAGTCATCATGAATACTATTTTTGAGGGAAATGGCAAGGGAAAGAACTTACTGGAGATTCTCCAGAAGAAATAAAAATAAAATGCAGAAGTATCTTGTAGATGATTTTTAAAAATATTGTTTTCTGATAGCAAGTAGAAGGAGATGCAGAAGAAGGGTGTTTGAACTCTTCAGTGCAAGACAACAATGAAACAGATTATGAATTTGAGTCATGAACTGCTAGTAACAATCTAATGCATTATTCATTGGTCTCCATTACTCATCTTGCTGCAGTTGTCATGCTGAGCCAGTTGAACCTGGATATAGGTCCAAAGAATGTTTGGTTATTTCAATTATTTAATTTGTTCTACTTATATATGTATGATGTGAGATGGAGAGAATGCCTCCTCTTCCTCTGGTGACTTCCTCTTCCTTTTACTTAGTTTTGCTAGGTGAAGATAAAGCATTTGCTGTTCTGCATTAAGCATTCATGTGTCCTAAACTGAATTTAATCTATTAAAAGGCTCGCATTACAGCAGAATCTAAGTAGTCTGCTAGCTGCCTCCTAGATTAGCTCACCTATGGAAAAACACACATTAGTATAGCCTACAGTGGAAAAACAGTAGCCCTTCACTAGTGCCAGCTAATCAAGGACAACATGAATGCTAGAAATTATATAGATGGTCATCCAACACATCGAAGACCACTCAATTGAAGAATACAGTAGAAATATATTCCATCATCTTGCCCATTTCAGCTATTCTGTCAGCCAAGAGTGTTATGCAAAGCTTTGCAACAGCTCATTGATTCATGGTTCTCAAGGCCTTGGTTGGTAATTCTAGAACCAGAAGGTAACTAGAAGTCAATGAAGAAATCTGAGAACCTAGCTACTGGAACAGCTAGAAAAGGCATCAAATAATGCAATTCACCGCACTGTAGCAAATTGCATCACCTAAGTGACATGAAGTGCCTCACTAAGGCAAAGCATGGCTGCCTGTACAAGCTACTTGTTAAGATGCTCGTTAGTATGTGCTTTTTTATTGTTGATATCTGGTATCGGACTATAGAAATTTCTGAACAATTAGTACATTGATTACTTGCCCAGTTTTCCATATAATTTAAACCATTAGCTAAAATGCTTGGTGGAAAAATAGCATCATGAGCTAATCCACAGCCAGTCTATGTATCATATGAGTTTAAGATGCTAACTTAGGGTATCTGTGTATAGAGGAAGAAATACATCAAGAAAAGAAGCCATTAAGGAGATCTAAATAGAAGGACAACTACCGTAGAATTAGGAAAGTTAGGGGGGGGGAAACCTGGTTTTGTTGCCTGTAAATCAGTCTGTGCTCAAATACAACCTCACCTTATGGCACTATCTCAGGATCAAGACCTACCAGATACATTGTCATAGCGTTGTGCTAATGGAAAAATGTTGGTTACTAATCCAAAACTGCCCTCCTCTGTGATGACTCTGAGTGACTTCAAAGTGTTTGGATTATCTCATAATAACAATTCATCATAATAACAGTGTCCCAAACACAAGATATTTCAAAAACCCATTCAGGCTGTTGGGCTTCTTCACCTGGCAATTAAATCACATCAAACACCATTTGAGCCACAAGCATTCCTATCTGGGCCAGGATAAATTAATATTGCAAAACTGAATGGTTTGCAATTAGTATTCCTCGGGACCTTTGCAGTAATTCCTTTACTGTGTATTCTCCTATTGTTCTAGTAAGGTCTTTGCCTTGAAGTGATGTGATTACAAAATAAGGATTAATATTTAAAGATTGCAAAAGCTTAAAAACAAACCACATAAAAATACCTTATGCTACTGAGAAAGGCAATGATTTAAAACATTGACTTTTGTAGTGTCAACATTCTGTCTGCTTCAATGAACTAATCCACCCCTCTCAAAAAAAAAAAATTACAATACAAAAAAAATTGCTATTCCATGGCAGCCTGTTGCTTTTTCTGTGTTGGCTAAAAAAATCTCAGCTTGTGCAAATTTACATAGATGGCTTCTCTTGTCATTTACTAACCATGTATTTAAGAGCTCTTAAAAATGTCTTTGCTCAGCTCTGCCCTGCTATTTTCTTGCCTTGCCAGCCTTCAAACCTGCAAAGAAGCAACTCCACCCCCATCTAACTCAGCTTCCCTCCTGCCAATTCCAAGTTACATTTTATACAGCAGTCTTTTGGCATCATGTGTAGACAATATGCTTTCCTGTTCGTATCCAACAGTTTTCCCCCAGAGCTCAGCAGGCAACTTGCTTGCAGGCTAAATCTACAAAAATAGTTTTGCTTAAAGAGACATCAAGGAATTTGATCTCTTTCCAGGTAGAGCAATAGGGTGAACATGAGCACTACATGGTTACTATTAAAATCAATCCAAACATTTATGTTACATCAAGAAGCAGCTATCTGGAAAGAGCAAAGCTAACTCTTGTTTGAATGAATCTCTCAGGACAAATGCAAAGGCTGGAGAAATCACAGACACAGTAAATGGGGTCTGATTCTTAGATGTAGATATTTTTGTTCCTATTGTCCACTGCTACGCAAGTCCAGCCGAAGTTACTGGAATGAATTAATCAGAGTTAATGCTTAAGACTACAAATAAACACATGATTTAGTGTTTTCTTTCAATGAAGATTGGAAGATTGGCACTTCTCATTTTGACTTCTAAAGTTTACTGAAAACTGAAATTTAGAGGAGAGTTTTGCCTAAGAAATAAGGAATGACAATAAAAGCTGCTTATATATTAACATTTATATTTCATTTCTGAATCAAAAATAGCAACAAGTGTAATGGTTGGGAGTTTACTTTCCTTCTAGCTACTGAAAATGTCCACAACCCATTCCCTCACAAATTTGGTATTGCTGCCTCAGTACTTTTTTATTTAGCTTCTGTTTCTTTCTTTTTCCCCAAAATGAGTTACATATAGGAGCCCAGCCTATATCAGAGCTGATAATGTTTTGGTGGGCTGGAGAGGGGGGGGGGAGAAAGTCTGCGGCTTCAAGCTAATTGGGGAATGTGTTTTATGACTCTTTATTGGAGGTGGGAATTGTACTTCATTACTCTGTATCCAGGGGAGTGGAATTTAATTTTTGGTTTCAACTATGTAATGCCGATACTTTGTTTCTCCAATAAAAGATTCTTTAAGGTAAACAATGCCTTGAAGTTCTTTTGAAGAATTTCATCTGTTGGAACCATGACATAAAGTTTATTATAAGATAAAATACAAATGGAAACAAAAAGCTAGGAAACTTAAAAGAGAAACAATAAGGGTGCAGAGAAAAAAGAAAAAGAAAAGTAGTGACTTCTGATTTTCGTCAGTGCAGTAAATGCCAAAAAAGGTTCCAACCTCAATCTTTTGCTTCATTTCTAAATGTTTCAAGCTATTGTTAAAAGGACAAAGTCATTCTAGTTATCAAAACCTAAAATCAAAGTTTCTCCTTTTTAGTTTCGAGCTCAAAGTCCAGAAGTGGGGGTTTCCAAGAAGAAGCAAAATTAGATAGATTTAATTAATCTTTAATTAAAAGTCAGTTTTGCCATCTCTGTCAGCTTCATCGCCATCCATTCTTCTATAATGTATAAGGTATTTCTAAAGATCTTTAGCAATTGAGCCATTTGGAGGGAGGCAATTCCACCAGGCAGGTGCGATTGCTGAAAAATAGGAGTTTCCCTATACTGGTCAGAATCCACCTTGAGGATGGTATCCAGTTGTGTACCAACTTCAGGAAAGAATGAACCTCAGAGAGATTCACATTCTAACCATCTAAACATTCCTCCTTTGTCAATTAAGGGAATGGTGTCCTTACCACAAGGAAGCAAGTGAAAAAGTCTCCATCTTAGGGAGATAAATAGAATTCTAAAGTGAAAAGAATCCAGTTGCTGAGATTTCTATCATCTAATCCTGTTCTCTTTCAATCAATCTTGTGAAGGGAGAATCCAGCCGAGTTTTCAGGAAATGGGACAACAAAGAAGTTGACAGGTCATGATGATGACCAGGGATCAGAAACTAAGTCTAAAAAGAGAGGTTGAATGCATGAAAAGGCAAGGCCAAGGCCAAAGGCAAGGCACTTCTCAAATACTTGAGAGGATGTCACACAGTGGAAGGTCAAGAACTATTCTCTTCTACTCCTGAATATAGCTGCAGAATAATGGGCTTAAATAACAGGACCGACCCTTCCAGTCTTATGTTGGGAAAAATTCTATCATTCTATCAGTACAAGCAGTTCAGCAGAGGAACCAGGTATTTGGAGAGATGGTGGGTAAGGCCTCCCCTTCAAGAGATTAGTCAGAGGCTGGACAGTGACCTGTTAGGGAGTGCTTTCATCTGTATTCCTGCCCTGAGCAGAGGTTGACATTCATGACAAGGGGCACGTTCCAGTTCTATGGATTCGTTCATTAACGTTCTTTAATTTTCTTCCATTCCTCTTGTTGCAATTGGAGACATTATAATTTTGAAAATCTTTAGAATCAAAATTCTTGAACTTTGACAACATGTTCTGGAACTTTTGGACCTTTCTCAGTGCTCTTCTCAGACACCGTCTGAAATCAAATTTCCCCACCCCTCAAGTTTTCTCTGTGTGCTGTCTTCTTGCATTGGAACATTGATCCTTCTGTCTTTTGTCTTCTCAGTTTTCATTCTTTCATCAGGAAAGAGAAAATAATGTCAGATATAGTTATGATGAATGTACTGATTTCAATACAGTAGTAGGTAATACTGTTCAGAGAGAGTATTACTCCAAAGAAAATGGTTATAGATCTGCAACAGCAATAAGCCTGATAAATAACTCATTGATTCTCTAATAAACCATCTGTTATCCACAGACTAGATATAATAATAATAATAATAATAATAATAATAATAATAATAATAATAATAATAATAATAATAAAGTTGGAAGGGACCTTGGAGGTCATCGAGTCCAACCCCCTGCTCAGGCAGGAACCCTACACCATTTCAGACAAATGGCTGTCCAGTCTCTTCTTAAAAACTTCCAGTGTTGGAGCATTCACCGCTTCTGGAGGCAGGTTGTTCCATTGGTTAATTGTTCTCACTGTCAGGAAGTTTCTCCTTAGTTCTAAGTTGCTTTTCTCCTTGATCAGTTTCCATCCATTGCTTCTCGTCCTGCCTTCAAGTGCCTTGGAGAATAGCTTGACTCCCTCTTCTTTGTGGCAGCCCCTGAGATATTGGAACACTGCTATCATGTCACCCCTAGTCCTTCTCTTTGTTAAACTAGACATACCCAATTCCAGCAACCGTTCCTTATATGTTTTAGCCTCCAGTCCCCTAATCATCTTTGTTGCTCTTCTCTGTACTCTTTCTAGAGTCTCAGCATCTTTTTTACATCATGGTGACCAAAACTGGATGCAGTATTCCAAGTGTGGCCTTGCCAAGACATTGTAAAGTGGTATTAATACTTCACATGATCTTGATTCTATCCCTCAGTTAATGCAGCCCAGCACTGTGTTGGCAGCTGCAGCACACTGTTGGCTCATATTTAAGTGATTGTCTATTAGGACTCTGAGATCCCTCTCACAGTTACTACTATAACACAAACCTGTCCACAAAATTTCATCACCATCAACTTGGCTTTTTGTGTCACTTCATGCATATATGATTTATTGTATTTATTCATATGGATGAAGGGATACAAAAAGCGAAGTTGACGGTGAGGAGAGATAAGAGAGAAGCAATGGGATTCTCCTCCCATAGAAATGCATATTGCAATCATGTTCAAACATTTTCAGAAAGGTTCCTGGGATATTTAATGCTCTGGTCATTATCCCACATCACAGGTCTGCAACGCTTCTAAACAGTGATTCTTTGATAAATAGGCAGTATTGTGCTGTTCAGTTGTAAGACCAAGAAGAAATTGGGCACCAAATAAAAATCAGGGCCATCACCAGTTCCCTACCACCTTGTAAAAAAGATAAGCTTCATAAAAATTAAGACTTTTATCTTTCATTCAAGTAAATCATAGACAACATCATTTATCGAACCAATATGAATTAAGGGCTTAGAACAAAATACAATTCATAATTTTAAAAATTATGCTTTCAATCACCTACATGAACTCACAGATGTAAAAACCTCTCTGCCCAACAATGATTATGTAATTATGTTTAAATTTGCTTCTGTTCATGGAGATTACCATTTCTTTTATACAAACTTATATTCTTTTTTAAGTGTCAAACATCAGATTCTGTGGTGGAAATCTTAGGGGAGAAGCTAAATCCTGAAAAATTACAACGGTAGAAAATCTATACTTAAATTAGTTTAACAATGATGTTGTCAGCACTGGAACATATTGGCATTTGAATAAGCATCACCATCCTGAACACTAACTAGATTTCTCTTAATACTGGAGGCTTTGAATTCTGTTTGGAACCCAGCTACGTTTAGCAGTACACTACAAGGGATCCTCGACTTACAATGGTTCATTTAGTGACCATTCAAAGTTACAACAGTGCTGAAAAAAGTGAGTTATGACCTTTTTTTACACTTACGACCATTGCAGCATCCCCATGGTCATGTGATCAAAATTCAGACACTTAGCAAATGACTTATATTTGTCATAGCATCATGTGTTCACCTTTTGTGATCTTTTGACAAGCAAAGTCAATGGGGAAGCCAGATTTGCTTAACAGCTGTGATAATAATTTAACAACTGCAGTAATTCACTTAATAACTGTGGCAAGAAAGGTCGTAAAAAGGGGCAAAATTCATTTAACAACAATCTTGGCCTCAGTTGTTGAGAACTATCTGTATTAATTTGTCCTAGTTCTGTAGTCAGGATGAAGGGTGAATGCTGCAGAATTTCGTGGGAAGCCTGAGCACAGAATTACAAAATACAATTTGGGCATCAGAGAGTATTCCATCAATACAAAAAGTATATCTGAAGATGCTTTGCCAGGAAGTTTCGGAGATCCACCCCATCTCTCATCAAAGTAATATTCCAGAAATCCTAACTTCCTCCTAAGCAATACTGCATAGACATGAGTCATCTAAGAATCTAGTTATGCTGTTTCTATAAGCAGGCTAGCTATCACTGAAGTAAGGACAGATAGACAATCATCCAAATTCTAATTCTGCTTTTTGAAACTTGCTAGAGAACTCTGCTTCACTCTCCATTTTTCCCCCAGAGAATATCACTGCTTATATGTTCTCATCCTCATTGTAATCACATGAAAGCTGCTATCAGTTGGACATTTCTGCACCAAAGTCCTTTGTTTTCTCAGTAAGCCAAGGATAACATAGAATTGTCTGAGAGAAACTACTAGCATGGTTATCTATTGCTTTTGTTGTTTCATAAGAAGGTGCAAGAAAGCAGCTGGAAAAAGAGTAAAAGAAATGTATTCTCTCTAATATAAGCATCCACTGAATAATGTTGCCTTCTAAATTATTCTCTTTTGCCCTTTCCTGTTTGGTTATAGGAGCCAGTAATTGTTTTCTTCAATCAGTCTGATATAATAGATGCATAAGACTAGGATATGAAGCAATATTAATACCTATTCTCCTTCCCTCCCTTTTCATATTGACCACAATATCCAACAAAACCTTCAAAGGAAAATTGGAAGTTGCTTTGTACCAAGTCCATTATTGGATTATCTAGTGTCAGTCTCCTAGCAGAAATTCACTAGAATTTTGGATGGGGCAAGGTCATCTTGAGAGACTTAGTATCTTAGTAAATAAATGTATTTTCATTGAGTGACAGATATTGCATAGGATTATTTTTTTTGAAAGACAGTTTTTATCATAAGAAAAAATGCTACTCACATACAGCCTACCACTAGACTTATGTTGGCTTATGAATCTTCAAAAATCAGGAGATGGGCCAAACCTATATGATTCAGTTCCAAAAACCACTTAATGCAGTGATCTCTACATTTTATCTGAACAGGGTTATCTTTGGCTTAATTTTGATTTATTAACCAGAACTTCTGGACAAAATCATTTTAACCACTATTAACTTCTTCATTTTCATTCCTCTGTGTTGCAGAAGAATGAAATGACACACCAAATGAACATTTTTACTATTGCAGAATTTATCTGCATGACGAGAATGGCCCATTTTATTCAACAAATATTTGCCTTAGGTTCAATATTAGCTTGACTGATTTGCACAGAGTTGCTATGCAAGTTATTCTCACTGCTATCTGCTTAGCATGATTAGGAAGGAATTTAGTGCAGTGGGGAAGTTTGGCAAATATGAAAACACTTGACTAAGATAACATAGCAAACTGCACTATATATCATTTAGCTATCATACTTATTGTACAGCCAAAGGCAGAAGCTGGAATGGTGTTGGATGATTCTTCTTATGCCAAGATGATGTAGAAACCATAATTCAACTCTAAATAACACAAATACAAGCACCAGCCTTATTCTAAATTGGCAAGCGCTTGAATTCTCAGATTCATGTACTTATACAAGAGGTCTCTCCTGCTTTGATATTTCTTTTTAAAAAAGAGTGACTTAATTTAAATTTAATCACTGTGCACTCACATTGTTCAAAAGGCAAACTCAAAGAGTCTGCTAGCTGCTATGGAACTAAACATGGTGTTTCTCTGGGAGAAAACCATACACACACATACACACCGTATTCTTAATCAACCAGCACATGTGCTCCAATCATCCTATCAATAAAGAAAAAACTGGGTTATTTCCAAGTACCTTCATGCTTTCTGGTTCATTCTATTGTTGTGCATGCTCCAACACTGGAAGTTATGAATGCTCCAACATTGGACATTTTAAAAAAGAAATTGGGCAACCATTTATCAGACATAGTATAGGGTTTCCTGCCTGAGCAGTGGGTTGGACTAGAAGATCTCCAAGATCTCTTCCAACTATTCTATTCTATTCTATTCTATTCTATTCTATTCTATTCTATTCTATTCTATTCTATTCTATTCTATTCTATTCTATTCTATTCTATTCTATTCTATTCTATTCTATTCTATTCTATTCCCTTGCTGCATGAGACCACCATCACCCCCCTTTTGTTTTATACATAGATTCTTTCTCAAAGTGGGCAATCTTCACATGTGTAGAATTCCCCAAGCAACATGACCATTTCCATGAATTGGGAGAGTTGGCCCAGTAATCTGCAGAATAAAATCCTCTCAGAAGCAGCTTTTCCTAATGGGCAAAATAAAGTGTTGAGTTGCAAAACATGAAAATCTTTAACTGGTTACCAAGGTAATGACTCAGGCAAAATAATAATCATAAATGGAAGAGGAGCAGCATGTGAATTTATTGAATTAATCACATTGCTGAGAAAGTAATATCTTCTATTGTACCTAATACTTGAATTTGTTTTTTCAAGGATTTTGAACTTTTTTTTTAAAGCCAGGACCTGCATTTAGCCTTCAAGAAGTTGCATTTCAGAAAATAGGGAGGGATAAAGTAGAATGAAGAAGGGGATGGAGACAGAAAAAAAAAACTGTTTTTCATTTCCATTGGTAGATAATTTGATTCCTCCCTTATGTAGTTGATACTTGTCTGCCTTCTAGCACATAGTGATATTTGTTTGCAAATTGACATTCTGTCTTAACTACACTCATGCTCTAAAGATACAGCAAATCTCCAATGTTAAAGTATATAACTATTTAGGAACAGCTTCCAAAGGGGCTTTAGAGACCACTGTGTAGCTCTGAAGCTACAGGCTATATATGTTTGTCCAGTACTGAATCTCCCCCATCTGAATATAGTAGCTAAATCATGGGAGCATTAAGTTGAAGGTTGCCTGAGAAATCATTTAATCTTCTCATGTTGGTTAAAGGCAACATTAAAATGTTTATATTCTCCAGATGTGATAACTACATCATCATACCTTTTTTTGGTACTTTTTAAGCAAATATTTTACAGTTGATGGTCATTGACCAGGGATGTATGTGGTTAGTGATATTAATTTTAAAATCTGTCACCCCTTTCTCCAGCAGAATGTGGTTCTCCATTCCCACGTTGTTAGCACCAGGGCATCAGAATCGTGTAGCTATGTCAATGCAATCATGTAGCTTCATTACAAATGAGAAAAGTTATATATGCTGTACCTGTACATCCTTTTGATATCTTTTTGGATTTGTCTGGTTTTTCAATCAACTACATGTAGAAAGGAAAAGCATTTGTGAGGCACACAATGACAATGAGATTAAGAAAAGATAAATGTAAGCCGATGTGGCACTGGCGATGGGAGTGGGATTAAACATAAACACTTAATTAAGTGAACCTTTTACAATTAACTACCTGACCCACTGACATATTTTTGTGTGGTTACTCTGACAGAGGCATTTGTGTGCAAATAATCAGCACTGACTTTTCAAGAATAACAAAAATGAGCTTCTACCGCAGGGGTTCTCAACCTTGGCAACTTTAAGACTTGTGGACTTCAACTCCCAGAATTCCTCAGCCAGCTTTGCTGGCTGAGGAATTCTGGGAGTTGAAGTCCACAAGTCTTAAAGTTGCCAAGGTTGAGAACCCCTGTTCTACCGGAAAGCTCAGCGTTTCCATGTTTAATTCCCCAGGAATGTATCAAGTTGAGGAGGGGGAATGATGTCACATCTGACCTATGATGATGACACAACTGACAAAATTATAACATCTGCATCATTAGTGTGATGTCATACCATGTGTGACCTCATTGTGGCTTTTACAACTTGCCTATATTCAGTCTCTTTGCTTTACATTTACTTTCTCAAATGGCTCTTTCCAGCAAGGACCCATCGTTAACATTCTTTTTATTTTTTTTGGCTTTATTGGGGGGTGGCTTTAAGTATGCACCTCCATGGGAACTCAGAAAATACACCTCATCCAAACATGATTTTATGAAGTATATCATTCAATATTACATTTCTGAGAAATGGGACCTGAGGAATGTACTGTGTTCAGTTATCTTTGCCTTCTTCCCCTACTTAGCTGGATACATTTTAATAAGTGATTTATACATGAGTGCTTTATGGACAGGAAATCAAGCTAAATATATAGAGAAAAGAAAGTAAATAAATAAAGGCCCAGAGTAAAATCTAATCCTGAAGGGTTAGTGGGTGATCTCATTTTGATTATACAAGAACTTCTCTCAGAACCATTTAAACAAACCCAAAATACAATAGATAGCATTAAAAGTAATATAATTGCTCACAGTTAAATTTTTGATGACAAAGATGGGTTCTTGCCTTTTTCCTAAATACTGGGACAATGGGGCACCTCCCCAGGAGAGGAGAGGACCTCATAATCTGAGATATAAGAGAAGGCCCTCTCCTGTGTACTAAACAGCTGAGTTTCTGGCAATGGAGGCCCCTTCATAAGAGTCTCTTCTGCTTCAGAAGAGGAAGACAGTCCCCTAGATAGTCAGACCTTATACCAGTTAGGGCTTTAAAAGTCCATATCAAAAATGTGAATCAGTGCATTCCCAAACTCTGGAGCTGATATTTGGGGGAGAGTTCAATCCTGCCTCTAAGTCTTCAAAATCCAACATTTTTCCATCCCAATATTGTAGCACCCAGATTTGTCTGGATTTCATATCAACTTGTTCTGCCTTATTCAGCTCATTGTCAAGATTAGGCAACCATAAATTATTATGATTTAATGTAATGGCCAACAGAGTTGCCCTGTGGTAAGATGGGTGGCCAATAAAATTCACAAAGAAATAAAATTCACACAACATACTAAACTAATGATTGGATTCCAATACCAAAAAATCTAATCCATTTTAGTCTGGTATTTTATACAAATGCATCCACGTCTGTAAACCATATACTGCTTTAAATATCACATGTTCAGCAATCTATAGTGATCTTCAAACATTACAGTAAGATAAAACCCATATTTAGAAATCACAAACTGCCAGGTTCACATGTTGTACTAAGTCAACGTAAGTTGGAATAAACTACCTCAAAGATCCCTTCCAACTGTGATTCTGTAAGATACTGTTTTGTGTGGACTAAGCCTAATGTTACAGAATTTACAGTAACATAATCCTGCCAGCCTTGTTCTACAAACATGTGCAATATTTCCTCAAGGCAAATGTATTCAACACGGCATTCTAAAGGCATACTGAATTTAAACATTGTTTGCCCTGTGCCTGGGGAATAAGGACATGACATTCCAGAAGGATGGTTAGTGTGAAGTAAGTCTGTTTAACCCAGGAGGCATCAGAGCCGTGATGGTGCAGTGGTTAGAATGCAGTATTATAGGCTAATTCTGCTAACTGCCAGAAGTTTGATTCAAGGTTGACTCAGCCTTCCATCCTTCCGAGGTTGGTAAAAATGTGGACCCAGATTGTTGGGGGTGATATGCTGACTCTGTAAACTGCCTAGAGAGGGGTGTAAAGCGCTATGAAGGGATATATAAGATTAAGTGCTATTGCTGTTGCTATCAGTCTTGGACTATTTGCCCTACCTTTCAAACATGAGAATGATGATCAAGTCTCTCTGAAAAGAATCTATAGAACATCTATTAGTAGAATGGATACGTCTACCATTTTCAGTGCATATTGAAGGTGATAAAAACATTAAAAATAGCTGGGGTACCATGTGGAGATACATATGCAGGAAGTAGATTTTATTTTCAGCTGTTCCCTGGGGATGATTCTGAAGTTTTTCTTAAGGGGAAAAAAGCAGTGTTAAAGAAACTATGATTGACTTGAATTCTTGGAATATAATGATAGGAAAAAATGTAATGTTTTTGACAGTATTGTTCTGTGTGACAAGACTGAAGTTGACTCAACTGTTTAAAAGCAAAGAAACAATTCAAATTATAATGAAGTTGCATAAAGTGACACAATTCTTCCACATTAGAGAATGGAGACGTTTTTTTGGAATTTAATTACACAAAGCATGTAAATAGCAAACTGCTGTCTTTGTTAAAGTGTAGTCCATGTAGAAGGTCCCAGAAATAGCCTGATGGAGAAAAAAAAAACAGCACTCATGGACAGATTAAATGATAAAGCAATCCTCTAACCTAGCATAAGGCACCTTCCAGCCTTCTCTGTATTTTGATATATTGAAGCAATCTTTGAGATTATTTTTCTCCACAGTATGTGCCACACAGTCACATCACAGCTGTCCCCTCTAATTTCTTCTTTATGGGATTCTGCTAAATGAGTTCCCAAGATACTCAAGGCAGAAGTTTCCGGCAGCACCGTGAAGCAAAAATGGCTTTTAAAAGAGGTTTGAAAGCATTCAACCATACATATTTCAGACCACATGCAATTATTTCAGGAAGCCTGAAATGATCTCTAATTCTGAAATTCAATCTTGTTTTGTTTTTCTAGAAAGGTTTTTTTTTTACCAGAACCTTGTTTCTTGTCTTACCAGAGACTGAAGGAATTTGTTTAAGCTCAGATTTATACAAAAAGAACAAAAAAAGCATATTTTGTATTTTAACCTTTGCAGCACAGTATTTGACAATATGGCAGGGTGGAGAAGATGGTTCATGTCATAAGGATATGCAGAAAATGTAAGAGAAGGGCAAATGGCATTATACTGACCACAGAATCATCCTGCACTAATGCAAATACAACATTTGCATGATTAATGTCATGGTATGTATATGATGTCACCTTTGCTTCTATTGGCTATCTATAACCAATATTATGACATCATTCATAAATAGTAATTTTCCTGATAGTACATTGCCCAGGATGCCACCAGCTATACTTTTCTATGATATCAAAGAAGTTCTCATTTGATCCTCTTAAATAGAATCACAACCTATACATTTCTGCTTTCAGGGAATTCTATTATGTGACCTTTAAGAAATGAACTGTTCATGTAATCTCTTGTAATCAGGATCAGAACGTTTCCATTTCAGTTGGCAATCTGTATCAGTGAATGGAATTTATTTATTTATTTTATTTATTTATTTTAATTAAATTTATATGCCGCTCCTCTCCGAAGACTCGGAGCGGCTTACAACATAAATAAAACAATTTATCAAAAAAAATTGGTATAAATCATAAAATGGAAGATGAAGATACAATGATAGCTCCCTGTTTAAATGACTATCTGTCCTACTGGACTTATCTATCTGACCTACTGACTTTCTAGATCAGAGACCCTCAAGCAGGAATGGGAGGGGAGCAAACAAGTAGCAATCAGACAATCTATTCAGTTAATTCTCTCAGGCATATGTCCCATTATCTTTCTTTTTTAATTCAATGATCCCCTGCCTCTGTTTATAATCTAATAGTATGAGCCAAGACTCTTATACTATATCTAATGTCATCAAAACAGGAAATTATGTCTGGTTCATTACACCTAATTACAGAGCATGTTTCTTCCAACAATAAAATCAAGCTGTGATCAACTTTTTTCATATAATTTGTCTTCCGTCCCCTTTTTTTTACCCTGTATTTTATATTATGAGAAATTCAAACATATTGTATTGTTGCATTAAGACTCAATTGAGTTTAGAAATATTTTCTTGGCTTTTTGCAAGGCCTCAGGCTAGTAGTTTTAAGCAAATTCACCATAAAAAAAAGGTTGAATGGAATTTGGCCCCAGAGATTTTGCAATTCTTTTGGAAACTTAAAATATAATTTTAATATTCAATCCATTTTCTTTCATCTTATTAAAATAGTTATTAATTATTGATTCATATTTCGTATACTGTACAATGATGCTCAGTTTTAATATTTGGTTGTGAAATCATTTTCAACGTTAGGCAGTTTAATACATAAATTTTATCTCTGAAACATGAAGTAACTATTGTTTTAATATTCAAGAGTCTTTCAACAGTTCCATGCAATGGTATTTGTATCTGATGGTATTAGATTGTTAATATGAAACAGAGTGTTATATCTGATAGTATTTTGAATGTCGTAGAGTTTGACTATGCATCAGGCAGATGACAAGTTGTAACATGCACACTTCAACATAACCATGGTTTACTATCATTTAACAGTATAATCTTATATGTTTTTTGTTAGAATTTTGGTTCTAGTCAGTTAAGTTGAACTGACTCTAAGTAAGTAAGTAACTTGACTAAGGCTTAAGTTTGAAATTTTGGGCAAATTTTAAATGTGTATGAAATTTAATTCAGCTATAACTCCAAATCGGAACACTGCTTAGTATAATCTGTTTAGGAAAAAAAATGCCAGTCATTACTAAAAAGCTTCCAAACATGGGAAATATGATATGAAAAGCTGTTGTTAATAATGGGATATGGAGGGATCCTGTGCATAAAAGTATGCTAATAAGGATCAGCATGGTTCAAACATTATTTGGAACAAGTGCTCCAGAACACATTGGAATGGAAAGAGGACCATGCCATCTCTTTAAAGCCATACATTTCAGGCTTCCTTGAAAATGGGTGCAGGTGCTTTAAAGATTCATCTCCTTAAAGCAGCCATGTTTGTTTTCAGGGTTCCTTGCAAGGAAGCCTGAAAAAGTCAAGTCCTTAAAGAAGTGATATCCTTTCCTTCCCATGCATTCTAAACCACTCGGCTCAAATCATTTTCAAAACATGTCCCATCCAACTTGATATGGCAGATCTCTTTACCACCATCCCAGCAATGAAAACCTACAGGTTTTTTTGATAAATGAAGGTCTTTTATGTAGAACAGTCTCCACTGATATTGAATTTCCCAGCATCCCCCAATTGATATTCTATACTTATCTGTTGAGACTGCAATTTCCAGGATTTCTAATCAATATTGCCAATGTTTGGGAATTCTGGATGCTCCAATCTTAGCACATCTGGAGGAAGTCAAGTTAGAAAAGTCTAATGTAGTCTGATTCTTGATATGCAAGTGGGTCATAGTTGATCATGTTATTGCTGAATTTCCAAAGTTATCAGAATGCTTTATGCTGTCTAAGGCTAAAAAGTATGCAGTTGAGCCAACTTTCTCTGGGTGTAAGTGTGTGTATTGTTTGACAGTTGGAACAATAAAAAAATGACATTTCTCCAACAAAAGCAAACAAATGAAACATTCTGTAAATAATTGATTTAGCCCTTCCCTTTCTTAAGAAAGTGGTGAGTTTACCAGCTAAACCCAAAGTAGGTCAGTCTTTTCTATCAGCTTTTGTTTGAAAAGAGATCCATATAATTAATTTAGGAGGCACCCTCAGCATGACCTAAACAAGCATTAAAATGTTTGCTCACTAACTGATTGCTGTACTCTCCCTGGCTCAATTTGGAATTGGGTCAGTGGTTATGACTACCATTGGAGAAATTAGGGAAAAGATCAACTATGTTTGAGGGTTCTCTACTGACTTGCAGTTGCTTCTACACTGTATGCATAAGCAAAGCAATCAAAAGGACTGAATATTAATGATTATTAACTTCTGTAAACTTTTGGTAACAGAACTTAAACTCAAGTGCATTGACCAATGAACAATGAAATATTCACCAATGCAGTTGCTTGTTCCAGAGGCCAATACTTGTATAACTGGAATTTACAGAAAGGTCAACCTCATCCAAGATCAAAGTCAATACAGTTCTAGGCTGCATTAACAGAGGGCTAGAATCAAGATCATGTGAAGTGTTAATACCACTTTACAATGCGTTGGTAAGGCCACACTTGGAATACTGCATCCAGTTTTGGTCACCATGATGTAAAAAAGATGTTGAGACTCTAGAAAGAGTGCAGAGAAGAGCAACAAAGATGATCAGGGGACTGGAGGCGAAAACATATAAGGAACGGTTGCTGGAATTGGATATGTCTAGTTTAATGAAGAGAAGGACTAGGGGTGACCTGATAGCAGTGTTCCAATATCTCAGGAGTTGCCACAAAGAAGAGTGAGTCAAGCTATTCTCCAAAGCACCTGAAGGCAGGACAAGAAGCAACAGATGGAAACTAACCAAAGAAAGAAGCAACCTAGAACTAAGGAGAAACTTCCTGACCATTAGAACTATTAATCAGTGGAACAACCTGCCTCCAGAAGTGCTCCAACACTGGAAGTTTTTAAGAAGAGATTGGACAACCACTTGTCTGAAATGGTATAGGGTTTCCTGCCTGAGCAGGGGGTTGGACTAGATGACCTCCAAGGTCCCTTCCAACTAATATTATTATTATTATTATTATTATTATTATAATATCTGTATTAACTTGATCAATATTATTATTGTGCATGATTACGGTTTTCATTTTTCCAGGTGTTTGTTGCTCTTGAAGCTACATGTACATCTGTTTTCAGTGAACAAAACTGGGAACAAATAGTTAAATATCAATTACACTCAGGCTTCTTAAAAAGTGGGAGGAATCAATTTAAGTCACCAACCAGTTTGCTGTTTGCAGCACATATTGCAGAGGTGGCACAAATAGATTCAAAGTAAAATCAATTTACATTTTGAACAACATGAATAATCTCATAGTAAAGGAGTTCTCCACAAAACAAACATAGTGAAATGGATAGATTTTATTCTGAATCCATTAATCGTGACTTTAATAGCATACTGAAATTGTAAAGGTAACAGTATTATTTATCTCTTACTTCCACAAGTAGTTTTTATTCATAGTTTCTCTCAACAAAGTTCCTCCATTTTGTATGGTTCGCTCAAGAATCTCTTAGGTTTTGTTTGAATGTTATTATCACAAAAGCAAGATTTAAGCAAAAGAACTGTATGGGAGATTGTTCTATTGTCTTTTCCAAATAAGCAAACCTCTTTATTGGAATGAAGTATGAATGGATTTATTTTGATGTGTGAAGAGGTGTGAAATACAATGTACTATTGATACAACCCATGTTTGCTAAGCAGTTATTGATACCATTGTTTTTAATGGCATTTATTTCCAAGTAAATTTAGGATTACATCATAATCTGATATTATTTACATAGCATTAGTTCTCATTACACCATGAAAATTTATACTTGTTGAGCAAGTCCTTTTAATCAGATCTACACTATCACAGGTATGTTTTTTAAGAAGGGTTTCTGCCTCAAAGACTTCTTAGAGGATAAGGTACAAAGGATGGTGGTTTTATATCCTTAGTTTACATGAATTACCAGATCAGAGAGGTTCACTTCTTACTTTTTAGCATGCACTTAAAATATCTCAATCAGAATGCAACACATGTAGAAAAACCCAAGTTCCTTCTACACAGTATATACAAGTGACCAGTTAATGACTAATCCAGTTATCCATATTTAGGAGATGTTCAAATATGAAACAGTTGAAAAATAAGTATTATGTGATGAAGTGGGTGGGGGGGGGGGGAAGAGGAGGGAGGGAAGAAAAGTAGTTCATGAGGAAAATTACCAAAGAATGAAGGTTAAATTGCAAAAAGACTACCAAGTAAAGGAAAGGAAAGTGTTGCATTATGTTATATAATAAATATGATGCCTGAAAAATAAGCAAGCACTCAAAAGACAATCGATTTAATTAATACCTATAGGTACTTTGCATTGTATTGCAAAGATTTCCTAAATTACAGTGCTTCACTGGAAGGAAACATCATGGATAAGGTCAAGGAAAGGTAGAGAGCTTGTAGCATATTATGTTTAATAAGTAACACTTAGATTAGGTCAGCCAGGGGCAGGTTAATAGTTTAAAGCTGAATAGAAGTGAAATGGAAATGGCAGAGGAGGAACAAAGCACAACAGAATAAAAAAAAGGAGTCACTTTAGTTTTGTTTCCACAGCAAACCATCACACAGAGATTATATTTTTGTTTCTCTGAATCCACATATGGTGTTAACAAGAAAACTAAATATTTCCCTTTACTTTTCATCTTCAAGAATCTATTGCTAACTTTACCCTTTTGACAACCTCCAGATGCTATTGTTCTTCATCTAATTGGTTGACTTAATAATTAAAAACAATCTCCTCTGTGTGTGCGTGTGCGCGCGCATCTTGACAATCCCCTTCATGGGAAAAGAATGTATCATTTTTGCCAGAGGTCTGATCCAAGCTTTACCTGATGGCTGTTGCAGCAAACCATGATGATGTCAAAATAATGACAAGGTCAGGATGACATAATCATGGAAACAGTCATATATCAGTCATGTATCAGAATATCTGATTCAAAGATAAATTGTGGAGTTTCATGATTATCATGCTTATATTGTCACTTCATCTTGCCCCTCTGTGGAATTCCATATCTGTGACCCTTGTAATGTGCTTCAGAAATTAGCACTGGCACTAGCACTTAGATTTATATACTACTTCACAGTGCTTTACAGCCCTCTCTAAATGGTTTAGAGCAGGGCTTTCCAATCTTTTCATTCATTGTACCACTTTTAGGATATGGCAATATCCGAGTACCACAGTCACCCAGCAAGGTGTCAAAAACTTGATAACCAAAAAAAAGGGGAAAAAGTGATAAAGTACAGGTAGTCCTCGACTTACAACAGTTTGCTTAGTGACTATTTGAAGTTACAATGGCACTGAAAAAAGTGCCCCCCAAGGCACAGCCAAGCAAGACACCTGCCTGCCCACCCGATGGTGCTCTTCCTCCTGTCCGAGGTTTTCATTGTTGTGAGCATTTCTGTTGAGGATTGGCAGTGGGGGAGGGGTGGGGGGTGTTTGGTTTTTATTCCCCCCGTCTGCTGGGTGCTTGCAGCAGGTTTTGGCCACTTCACATGACCCTGGGACACTGTGACCGTCATAAATATGAATCAGTTGCCAAGCATCTGAATGTAAATCACAAGAACCTGGAGATGTTTCAACATTCCAGCTGATCAGTGCTTCTTCAGAGCTCAGCAGAAGCGCAAGGATCAGCACCAAGCTCCAACTGGATCCTGCCACTGATCCTGGCACTTCCACTGAGCCCTGACAGTCCCGAAGAAGCGCCGATCAGCTGGAAAGCAGCACTGATCCTGGTGCTTCCGCTGAGCCCTGCAGCTCCGGCCATCTCTCGCTCAGGCTTGTGCAGTGCAGTTCAGCTCATTCCCCTCCCTCGCTACCACTTTTCTAGGATGGCCACGTACCACCTGCCAGGTGCCAATGTACCACAGGTGGTACCCATACCACTGGTTGAAAAGCCCTGGTTTAGAGTCAGCATATTGCCCCCAACAATCTGGGTCCTCATTTTACCAACCTTGGAAGGATAGAAAGCTGAGTCAACCTTAAGCCAGTCAGGATCAAACTGCTGGCAGTCAGCAGAGTTAGCCTACAATACTGCATTCTAACCACTGGTTCTCTATAACAATGCTGCCAAATTAGGTGGCAGTGTCCTAATGACAATACTTTTAAAGGATAAGTAGCACTACGCCTGAGTACTAGCTGGACAAGAAATCATCAGGAAGTACCAAGCTACAATTAAGTCTAGGAAACTAAGTACCAGCAGTTATGGTGTTGGGCTAGGGTCAAAGAGACTCAGGTTTGAGTTCACCTTCAGCAATGGAAGTTCATTGGGTGACTTTGTGCCAGTCATTCTGATACCAAGTGGCAAAGTGAAAAAAATGAATGTTACTTTTACTTTGTTGCCAGGTCTCTATTCTATATCTATTTGCCCAGGTTCGCCTGGTGCACCACCTGCGCCCCTATTTGGACCGGGAGTCTCTTCTCACAGTCACTCATGCCCTTATCACCTTGAGGCTCGACTACTGCAATGCTCTCTACATGGGGCTACCTTTGAAAAACGTTCGGAGACTTCAGGTAATGCAGAATGCAGCCGCGCGAGCAGTATTGGGCCTACCCAAAAATGTCCACATTTCGGCATCACTCCGCGAGCTGCATTGGCTGCCAATTGGTCTCCGAACGCAATTCAAAGTGTTGGTTATGACCCATAAAGCCCTACATGGCATCGGACCAGGTTACTTACGGGACCGTCTGCTGCCCCATGAAACCCAGCGTCCGGTTAGGGCCCACAGAGTTGGCCTTC